>OMNO01011658.1:6489-18097 GCA_900303215.1 Trachyrincus scabrus | reverse complement strand
CCTCTCTCTCTCTCTCTCTCTCTCTCTCTCTCTCTCTCTCTCTGTGTGTGTGTGTGTGTGTGTGTGTGTGTGTGTGTGTGTGTGTGTGTGATTATGCAATGAAACTGGCTGTGCCAATACAAGATCTTAAGGGATTAATGAATTGGATAACTACTATTTTGGCTAAAATACTATTTATCCCGAAAAGCCTAAACATACTTTCACAGGTTTTGTAGGCAGGCGTCAATTAGTCAATGCAGGTAAAGCAAAAAAGTAAAATAAACAACAACAAAGCAAAGTAAAACCAAACAAACACATGTATAGCAGACAATATCCTTATACATCAAAACAAGACTTACATAAGTCTAAATAAAATGCCTTCTAAATGTTTCTTTTTGTGCGGTATTTAAGACACCAAAGGTAGCCGTGTGCACGTTGTAATTGTCTAATTAGCACGGCACGGCACGGAACGAATGAGCGGATCAGATGTGGCGTGCAGCCGGAATTGTCGCAGTGCTCCTGCGCATGCGCGAAATAGTAACAACAAGGCGAAAGCAGTACATACATCTACGGCACCAAAAATATATTGTGAGATAAACTTCTTGGGGTATTTATTTTTTCATTGTTCGGAGTTTGGCGTCTCACTGTGCTTTCGGTTTGTTAAGCAGCTGTTTGTTTTTATTATTATATTCTCTCTAAAGCCTAATAAGATACAGCTAACACAATAGCAAGATACCCCTAGCAGCGATGTGGGTACATGCGCTAGCTTAAACAGCTGTCTATTAAATGTCATTACCTAAGTTTGACGTGTACCATGTAATAATACGATTGCCAGTAGTTTACTGATAAACACACACATTTGAGATCCAACACTGCCCTCCAAAGTAGGCGTGCACTGACCTATCTATATAACCAACCAAGGATATTGACAATCAAACGGTACTCAATCGAGTCGATCGATCAATCATCCCTTATGGATCCCCTGGCCTCGGAAGACATGGAGGGGATCTGTGTGATGCCCGACATGACCATCAAGACCGAGCAGTCGGTGGGCGCCATGCCGGATGATGCTGGTACCCAGAACGTTGCCATGGGGATCAAGTTCATCCTGCCGAACCGCTTTGACATGAACGTCTGCTCGAGGTTCGTCAAGTCACTCAACGAGGAGGACAGCAAGAACATCCAGGACCAGGTCAACTCCGATCTGGAGGTGGCTTCGGTTTTATTCAAAGGTAAACGAGTGTTTTACAAGCAATACGCGTCCGCTTACTTCGCTTGTAACTTGATGAACTCCACGAATCAGCATGTTGTGTCTTCTTCTTTTTCTCGTCTATTCCAGCGGAGTGTAACATTCAGACCTCTCCTTCACCGGGTATACACGTGCGCCATGTTTACACTCCGTCCACCACCAAGCACTTCTCCCCCATCAAGCAGTCCACCACACTGACCAATAAGCATCGTGGCAACGAGGTGTCCTCCACACCTCTGCTAGTGCACTGTAAGTATCCAGGGAACAAAATTGGAATTTTCTTTGCAACGCTAAGCTAAATCTTCGCTTTTGCCCACACACACCACTATATCATTGTGTTTTCCAGCATTGTCCATCCATCAACTGGCTGCCCAAGGAGAAATGGTGTTTCTAGCGAGTAGAATCGAACAAGGTGAGCAGCTCTTCATCTGGATAAGGTTAAACACATCTGCTCGTTGCTATTGGAATTGGCCTTAATAAGCTCAATTGTAAGCATGGAAATCATCAAGTTTTTGCAATTTATCCTGATATATAAAACTTGGAATTCAGTAATGATTCCTAGTTTTAATGACAAGGTGCAGAGGTGTCTTGATATGTACTGTTGATTGTATGTTAGAGTAGAGTTTATTGCATAAAACATGTAAGTATTACACAAATAAAGAGAAGTAATAAGCCAATCATCTGATTATTAAGGTCAAGTGGCCTCATATGTAGAGTAGCAGTTTCCCCTGCTACATGCCATCTAAGTGCCTTTTCAGGGCTTCTCCAATAGCAGACAGATGATTAAACCGGTTTATTGTAGAGTTTGAGAATGGTTTTGAGCAGGTGGTACATGCTGACATGCTAGCGCTCCTCCTGAGTGTGTGTGGTGATGGCTGGTTTAACCTGTGGGCCTCGATTACTCAATGCACCACAGGTGTGCAGCCTCACCCAGCAGCCCCAGAGTAATCAGTCTGACTCGGGGTCAGATGAGGCTGCTTAAACCAGCCACCAACCACACACTCCACATAGTTTATATATATATATATATATGTGTGTATATGTGTTGTAATGGTAACCTTGGTACCTTTTGTCTTCCATGGCCTGTGTGGATCCCAGAGACTGTAATAAATTTACAGGATGAAGAAGGCTTCACGCCACTCATGTGGGCCGCTGCACACGGACAAATAGCTGTTGTTGAATTCCTGCTCCAAAACGTAAGAGAAAACTCTTACATTTAATCAGAGCCTGATTCACTCTTAATGTACACATTTTTGTCAGTACAATTCCACTAAAAGCTGATTTGAGAGTTGTAAAGAGAGAGAGCAAGATTTTGAAACTGTCCCCTCTCTCCTTACGTGTCTCCGCCATTAAAAAGTGTTGCATTTCACGCACCTGTGATTGACAGGCAAGATGGATTCCCCGACTCAATCAGGGAAGGATTGCCCTGATTGGTCAGAAATGAGCCAGGCGTGTAGTGTACATGAGTTTTGTCAGTTTATGAACACACGAGTCACCATAGTGCCATTCCTGTTTGTTCGTCTTAGGGTGCTGACCCCAACCTCTTGGCCAAAGGGCGTGAAAGTGCCCTGTCGTTGGCCTGCAGCAAGGGCTACACTGACATTGTGAAAATGCTCATCGATTGTGGTGTCGACGTCAATGAATACGACTGGGTAAGGCTCAGTTCATCTGCACTCCAGACGTGTTCCTTTCGGTCAGAGATTTAATATTCAGCTCGGTATTAAAGGAAGGTATGTGGTGGTGGTGGTGGTGGTGTTGGACACGTGACCTGTTGTAATGCGGTCTTTGTGCTTCAGAATGGCGGTGCACCTCTGCTGTATGCTGTTCATGGGAACCACGTACGCTGTGTGGAAATCCTACTGGGTGAGAACCTAGACATTCACCTCGGGGAGGGGGGGGGGAATCATGTCTCATGATTACGTTAACTATTAATACTTGATTGAATACTTTGTAATGCAGGTGGATGTATGCGATGTGATGTATAATGTGCATATGCACAGTAACTATTGTCCTGGGACTTTGGGTTCCAGAAAGTGGTTCAGACCCCACCATGGAGTCTGATTCAGGATTCAATGCGATGGATATGGCTGTGGCTATGGGCCATAGGAATGGTATGTATATTACAAATATATATGCACAGAAAATATACATGTGGTGTTGTACATGTGTGTGACTGTGTGTTGTTACTGAAAATATATTGGAACAATAACACCAAGCAAATTCCATTTGTGAACAACGACGTTATGTCAATGTTAACAGAACAATATCAGAAAGGGAAGTCCACATTAAAGGCCCTGTTTACACGAGATAACTATTATTAACTATCTCTTCCGGGTTGGTCAGGCAACAGCGAAAGCATGGCTTCAGTAGATAACTTTAGCAGCTGAGAAATACATGGGATTTCTACTATGTTACTACCAAACCGAAAGCAACTGACAATCAATCACATCTTTCTCTTTCAGTTCAACAGGTGATGGAAGCCCATTTACTGAAGCTGCTCGTGGCCATCAGAGAGTGACCTCCGGGGGGAACGCTGAACGCCAGGCTGTAAGACTTGTAGGGCAAGACGTGAGCGATACTGAAGAATTCGAACATTGAAGGATACAATGTTTTTCACTGTGTGTAGTCCAATGGGAAACGTCGCTCCTCCCTCACACAACAGACTTTGAAAGCCAACGTTTGAAAGGCATTACTTAAAGGGCCATAACAGTATCATTTTAATGAATTGCCATTACCCAGGATTTCCCCTGCATTAAAGCTTGTGTGGACAGTTTAGCATCTCCTTTAGCAGCATCTCCTCTCTAGTCACTGATTTTAAAATAAGGGCATTCAGTACTTTTACTTTCGTAATATAACCGGTAATATAGGATTTCCTGTGTGAATAGGGCAGAGACAGTGTTCAGTAAGGTAGGATGACGGCTACTAAAACAATTTGTACACAACTTATGCACATAAACATGGTTCAAAATAATTAAAAGCTTCAAAATAAGTCAGTTATACCGGCATGGTCCTTAAGAGCATAGGCTTAGCGTTGCATTTTGATTTTAGTTTTGAGTTAATTAGTTAAGATACTGAGCCTTTGCCCAAACCACATTTTAATTCAACCAATTGGCATGGAAGTTGTTTTGCACACTTTTTTTTCTATTTAAAAGATCGGGGTGAATGAACCGGAATACAGCAAACAAGGAGCATGTAATGGAGTACCTAATAGCCTGCTATTTTACCACCAGGGGTTGGGTTGACTAGTCAAAAATTACACCATTGTTTGAGACATGACACATGGTGGTGTCCACCCAGAGATGTTTAGATCAGTAGACCACTGTGAAGTGGTCTGTGACATGTGAAGCCGATGGATGGCTTGTAATGACCAATCAACTCAAACCTGGTGGTAATATAAGAGGCCCTTGTGTGTCTGAAAGGGCGCTCATAACACCACAGGAAAATCAGATCTAATCAATTTGCAGGCATTCACTTCAACATTGCCACCCCCGTCGTTGTATTTTATATCAAAGATTGCTGTGATGTTATTAGGTGTGCTTGAATGGAGTCTGATTTATTCCATCGGTCCCAATTTCCAATCAAATTTGTTTAGTTGCATGCAAGTGTGTTTTTAAACGTGGGAACTTGGACCCATCTGTTCGGGTCATCAAACATGTATGTTTGACGGATGTTTTTTTTGCTATACATGCCATCGGCATACCTTTCGGTGCTTTCATGTTACAGAAAATGAAAAATGTGTATTTATAACTGTTGACTTTGCTTTAACCTATTGTTAAACTATGTGGTTTACCTTTAGTATTGATAACCTCACAGAGGTGGGTCTTTTTGTAGTATCACTTTTAATTGCATTTTTTTTTTTCCTCAATTCAGATGATTAAATTGCACTTTTGTACATTATGAGGAAAAGACGTGGGTGTGATGTTAATGGTCACACTTGGGCCACATCACCCTGTGCTACTAAAGCGATACCTCTAGTGCAGTTCAGACCTCACTTTGTTGGTTCAGTCCATTGCTATACGATTGTTTTAATTTGACATTTTTAACGTGTAATTTCTGTGTACGTATTTGGATGATGTAGAGAAGTGCAATAGACTCGTTACATTGAAATGATTTGAGAATCTGAACTCTCGGACGTGACATTAAAAACTGAAAAAAAATTAGCTTGAGTAAAAAAAACCTGCAATAGTTTGACCAGTTCCTGTTCCGACATTAAACTGCCGACATTAAACCATGCAGGTTTTTTTTTATACCGCTCAATAACTCAATAGTCTACTCACTCAATTGAGATGAGTGAGTAGGATGCACTAATATCAAACCAACAAACCGTTGGTTTGTGTTGTAAGTACTTGTGTGGAAGTGGGTTCGAATAAAACATGTCAGACAAGCAATTATATTATGACTTGCAAATATTTTATTGGTCGTCAGATTTGGGAATACCACTTTAGCATATACTGGAAATGATAAGGTAAACGTACTGTTAATTAACTCAGTTGCGTGAAGAGGTGTAGGATGCACTAATATCAGATGTTGATCAGATACCAGACCAGAAAGAATACTGAAGAATGTCCATGCTTAAATTACCAATACAGAGAGCCATATCAGAACGACATTTCATGTTTGTTTAGACGCATGATCTCAAATGGAGAAATGTCAACCATAGTATATACTATTTGGTAAAAGACCAAATCTGTTTGATTTGGGGACAAACAGCGACATTGACCACCTCCACGGATAAACGGAAAAAGAAAACATACGGTGAAAAATGTGCCACAGTACAACTGCAGTTTTTACAAGTTACTTTACACTTATGCAAATATATAAAATTGTCTTGTTCCCAACATATTCCTGTCAAGTCTTGACACTCCCAGTGAAGTTGCACTGCCTTTAGTTTGCCTCATTCTTGGAAGCCTCGTCAAAGTTCTCAACCAGATCTGAAAAGAAAAAGTCAATTGGTTTAATCTAAGACCTAGTGGAAAGACATCCACCGCCCTCGACTAAAATAGGCACATATTATGTTACAGGTCACAGAACATGTTTCACAAATATGTTGATCTGAAATGTAATAGCGGCTGTAATCCAACCCCGGTCCTCTCTCGCTCTCGGATCCCAGTCTAAAGAGATGTGCTCAGAATTGGGTGGGGGGCCCTCTACAAACAGCTGTACAAATGTTCACACGGGGCCTTCTAAAGACTGGGCTGAATTGCTCAATGAAATATTAGTAATCTACCAGCCCACTTAAATGCTTGGGGGTGGTTGAGGGTTAACATGGAAACAATTCAAATTGTCTCAGAAATCATAATTTTTCAGCGAGTGAACAAAAGAAACATGACTCCAATTACGCCATAAAAGCGATTGCAGTTAACCATGTGTCAGCAGGCTTCAAATGTTCCTTATTGAAGAAAAAATCATGTGTAATCATTTGTAACATTGGCGCAAACTTTGGTCTCAGGAAAAATGAGTCCTGGGAAAAGCTGGGATAATTATAATAGCAACCTCATGCGTTTGGCCTATTTTCTCTACAAAGAAAAGCAAACTTGGTTTAGGAACTTATAAACACTCGAGACAAGTTTCAAACATTAACCCTAAAGCCCCACCATAATCTGTCCATTGATGGATCCCCTTATCATGGCAATTCCCAAATAAAAAGAAATCAAACCCGCGGCAATTTGCTCATCGACAAGAAAAACACATGGCAAGATGCGGGCCTAGCGTCAACAGTGAAAACTATGTCGGCAAAATATGTAATCAGTTGTAGAATTTCAGATTAATTCCAAATATCTACTGCAAATTATCTGGAACAAAGTGGGCACTAAAATCGTCACACCATATTACAATCGATATTATTGTTTGGAACACAATTATATTTATTCTAAAGTTAAAAAACCCCAGCTGTGCTTTTTAGAATCCCTAGTTTAGTGTTTTTTGGGGGTGAACATTTTGAGATGACAAATCGTGAATTCAGAACTCACCTGGAACGTCATCATCTTCTTCCTCTACTTCTGCGATTGGTGCGTTTCCATCTGAAGCTGTAAGAACATCAAAGAACCGTTACACAACATCGTGGAACGGCGTCATTTGCTTTCTGCTGCTGGCAGGACCTCAGACAGGCAACTGTATAGATATACCATATTATTATATCATATATAAAACATTACAAATGAAAACGCAGGCAGTGGCTTACACCTCATTCATAATAGTCATTTCAATGCTACGTCTAGCACTGGGAAATACAAAAAAACACAGAAGGTCCACGGGTGGACCCTTGCAAAAAAGCGCTTCATCACGCGTCAGTCAGCGTGGCGTGACCGAGGTCAGAGCGTAACAGCGAGGGCCAACTCGAGTCCTTCTGTTTCAACGCCTGAGCTTCCTCAAACTGACCCTGTTTGGGCAGGGACTCCGCTAGTCTCCGTAGGCTCGTCAGGCTGTCGGCTCCCAGCTGGTTCAGGATGCCGGGCAGCATCTCCGTCAGCTGCTTGTTCTCCGCGTGGCCGGTGATGGTGAAGGTGTTGGCTGCCAGTGACGCCTGCACTTTGGGGTTGTTGAAGTGGATAACCGTTCCCTGGTTTGTGAACATGTTAACCTGGAACACAAGGAGAGGGACGTCTCAAGACATTGAAGCGACTTCCGATGAGCGACCGAAGTGAGTGTGTGCGCGGGCTGTAGGGAGAGCCCGTAGGGGAGAGCCTGCACACCTCTTCAATACCAGAGATATTGTTGACGCCAAGTTTCTTTAAAGAGAACTGGAGCTTCTTGTCATCTGCGGTCGCCGTCCTGTGCACCACCTTCTTCTTTCTGCGAGCGCTGCCCTGTTGGATCGGGGGGGGAAATGTTTCAAGTGTCAAAACGGCGTCCTCGTCAAAACAGAACACACAAAACAGTTGATTTTCCCTTCGTCGAGCAAACGTAGCCTGACATCATTTCAAGTGACCCACAAGCTGACCTTATGTGTCACAAAGGCTAGTGAAGGGGCCGCCAGCCTTGGCACACGCACACACACACACACACACACACACACACACTTTAACACGTACCTTTCCGCCAATGCGAACCTGTTCCTGAAGTTTGGCGAGTTTTTCTTGATTCATTGTCGTTTCTTTCATCTGGAAAAAGCAGACCAGGTGATCCATATTACTCAAGCATCACTGGAACTTCTTACAAGAGCCATGGCTATCCAATTATCTTCATACACTCTTATTTAAAAATCAGAGTAAGAAGCTGATGAAATATATACCATTACGATGTAAGGTTTCAACAGAAAGTGAAGTGCCTTCTACTCGAGATTTTAAAGCGTGAATAAGGTGCAGTATGGGGGTCGGTTAGGCCTGTACATTTTAAACACACCACTGCTTGCTGTCAAGTTTGCTATGCCCCTAATGTGCCCACCAAAACTAAAAACACAAACCCTATAGCACCACATACAATGAACAACCTAATGATGGGCATGCATACGATTAATGCATTGAAGAGCCTATATCATATAGGCTATTCAATGCATTAACCGTATGCATGCCCATCATTAGGGTGTTTATTACACACCAGCGTTAGGTTAAGCTTCTCTACCCAACAGATTAACATTGTGGCTGTCGGTCAGTGTTGTGTCTGATAACACCCTGAACAAAACATGACTGCGTGCTTGCTAACCGATTGCCATCGAGGCACCACCCATACACACACACACAGAGAGAGAGAGAGAGAGAGAGAGAGAGAGAGAGAGAGAGAGACGATAGTGTGGGTGTGGTAGCTAACGGCAAGCGGAAGCGGAGTGAAACGTGCGCTTTTATTGTGCTACAATGTGCTACAATGTGTCCACTTTGAAGTGGAAACGTCAAAACAACAGCGGAAGCGTGGGGCCGCACGGCCGTAGCCCCCTACACCTGGCCGTCGAGTTAGCAGCAGCGGCTAGCGATTGAATAAACAACAACATGGTCCGCGTAAATTAAGCTAGGCCTATGTGAGATAACTTCAATTAAGATTAGATTAGAAGGCGTTTGGTTAAATACTGCCGATTCAACGCTTTATGGACGCTAACTTTAGCCTCTTTGGGGAACGGATCGCTGGGCCCCGACACTCGCGTTATTTGAGCAGATCGCTCGCCCAACACGCAGCGTTTAGTTCCCGACGGGATTAAAGTGAACGATAAAGGGGTTTTCGTTCAACGCGTATTGTTGAATCAGAGGAAGAAATAAGTGTAGAAGAGTAAAAGTCGCAGTAAGCTCTTCACTGACCTGTATTCTGTGAGTACCAGGCACACGCGGGGAGCAAGATGGAAGTGAGGGAGGACGGCGGAAGTGACGTCAGTAGAAGAAGCCCAAGAAAAAAGGGTAAGATGGGATTCTGTGAAAGTCTGTCAGTCTGTTCTGAAATCAGTTATTGAAATGTTGTGGTGTATGGTTATGTTATATTTAAAATGTACAACTGAAAAACGCATTCATATTAACAAAAATGCCTGCATGCATGATCTTACTGTGAGTCACAGAGAGAGAAAAAAAAAAGATGTGTCATTGTGTGGTAGACAGTCTAACACATTTAACAGTGTGTTTTATTAAGATACAGAATGCATACAACCATAACGAGTTAAAGCAATTTATTTCAGTTTATTTTGGCAAAAGAAAACAACCATGTTTGTAGGATGTTCATTTAGGACAGTATTTGATATGTCAGGGTCCAGGGAATAGTGAGGTTTTGCCATTGATTAAATTGAGTAACAGCACAACATGATCCCTTGAGAATGTTCAAGGAACTCCACACTAAAATTGATCTCCAAAATGCGATCTGGATGAAACCCCGGTGTTCTACTGCAGCAGGAGCGTTCCTCAGCCCCCTCCTAGTCTGCTCCCTCCCTACGTCTCTCCACCATTGAGAAGTGTTGCATTTCACGCACCTGCGATTGACAGGTAAGATGGATTCCCCTGAACCAATCAGGGAAGAGATGCCCTGATTGGTCAGATATGAGCTTGTCTAAAATCTAAATTGGCTCATACAGATACAAATACAATTGTATTTGTATAGCCCTTCACAGTTACAGTCTCAAAGGGCCAAATGGAGTAGGTCCCTTAATTATCAAGGAAGAAACCCTGGGAGGGAAGGCAGAGTGGGGCATCCCTCCTTCCAGGGATGGTTAGGAGAGCAACGGATGGGTGGACAGACATAACCATAAGGATGATTGAAGCATCGATACAATATTGTAATTGTCTTTCAAGTATTTTGAGGGAGACAGGCTTTAGAATGTTGATGGTGTGAATGGTGGTGTGAATGTTTCCCGGAGACCTGGAGCGCCATTTGAGTATTAGTTTGGTGTTACACAGTAGTGTTTGTATTTGACTGCCAGAGCTACAAACGTGGAAGCCTCTGATATTGTAAGTTCTCTCATTGAGTAGCCATTCTCACCGTGCCACTCGCAACAACGAGACATGTGCATTTCACGCACCCGTGATTGACAGACAGGATTGCCTGAACCAATCACAATCCAATGAAATGCACAGTCCCTCCCCCCTAACGCATCACCTGACTGAATACAGCGTAAAGCTCACTGTTTACAGTGAATCTGTGCTATGGCGTCATCAGGTTTTTGCCCTTGTAAGTAATCCGTTGAGTTAGAGCCAGCATTACATTTTTCAGTGTACTTTTGACATGATTGACAGGAGGTTAGAATATGGACGCTGCAGTGGCGTCGATGTTGAGGTACAAAGTGGTATTAAGAGACGGGCCGGGCGCTAGCTGGGCTAGCTGCTGACTTAAGTAAATATCTCTGGGATCAAGTAGTAGAGGTCAAGCTATAGAGCAGAGGCCAAACATACCGGGTGGACAACACCACACGATATGGTCCAACACAATGGAGAGAGGAAAAAAAGAGTTGTTTCAACGCCACAAGGAACGTCTACTAGTCACACCTGGGCCGTGTAGCCTCATGAGCATCCCGTCATGCCAGCTTTGAAAATGGACGAAAATAGACACTGAAGGACCAACAGACCCAAAAACCCAAAAGCGTAACCCAAAAAGTGATTTCACATGTAAATGTCCCCATGTCCACGGGCTACATGTAGGCATCGCTGAGCAAGATGCCTAACCCTATACTGCTCCTTAGTCACTTTGGATGCCTTTCTCCGAAGCTAAACGACAAGATGAATAGAAAACAATGAATCATAAATATTGGCTGTGTCACCGTTGGGAAGGCAGTGTTCAACATGTGGGGTAACACATGAGTTGTATAACTTGGAAACATCAATGCATCTTCCCAAACATTGGCAGACGATAATAAGGCACACGTTGGAAACTGCATAGTTTTTTGTTTGTGTTGGAGTGGTCACCCATTTCATCACATATTGGAGATGAATACATAATCATGAAGCTTGATTTGTTTGCCTGCTAAAAAAAAAGGAG
>OMNO01011651.1:6791-17963 GCA_900303215.1 Trachyrincus scabrus | reverse complement strand
TTTCTTGAACACACAATAAAAAAACACATTTCATAACATCATTCTGCCAGTCGGCCCTTTTAAGAGCCGACTGTCTGTCTGTATTTATCTATGTCTATCTATCTTTATCTATCTGTCTATCTATTTATCTGTCTATCTATAGATCTATTGATCTGTCTATCTGTCTATCTTTATCAATCTATCCATCTGTCTCTATCTGTCTATCTATGTATCTATCTATCGATCTGTCTATCTATCAATCTGTCCATCGATCTATCTATCTATCTATCTATCTATCTGTCTGTCTGTCTGTCTGTCGATATATCTGTCTATCAATCTTTCTATATATCTGTCTATATATCTGTCTATCCATCTATATGTCTGTCTCTCTGTCTATCTTTATTTGTCTATCTGTATCTATCTATCTATCTATCTATCTATCTATCTATCTATCTATCTATCTAACTATCTATCCATCTGTCTGTTTCCTGTGACCGCCTCCTTCTTTATCCACATTGTGTACAACTCGACAAGAAACCCTGATGGTGCAGCGTTTCTCTCATATTACTAATTATCGTTGGAAACTTTGAGCATAACATTTGTTGACTCCTTAATTGAATTGCCAGTCGTATTGTTCCAGGCTTATTCGGAGGGGGGAAAACAGGTTGCCTCATGTTGGCTCTGTCTCCACAATGTAATTACCACCGGCCCGCTCTGGTGGGAGAAGGGATCAATCTCATGTGTTGGCGACGGATAGAGCAGAGCTTCTTCTAACCTTGAGCAATGCTTCTCCATTGCAGGGGTGGGGGTGAGTTCATCGTCCAGGATAGAAGGCCTCCCTCTTCTAAAGACTGGAGGCCTCCTGTGCCTACGGGCGTCACGGCAACGCATTCCTGATCAACGTCATCACCACTCAAATGAACAAGAACACAGCATTCACTCCACGGTCACCAACACTGCCTGCCCTTTGAGTCTGCCGTCATTTGATAGACTTCCATAAAGATGACGGGGATTCAATTAGAAAATGAATAGAGTTTTGAAAACACAGGGGCCCCTTGCGTGTTAATAAGGGGACGTGATTGATGTGTGAGTGACTGGCTTTTAGCACCGCTGACCCTCGCTGAGATTACCGCCAACATTAATACCAGTGGGCTGCGAGACGTGGGGCTCACTCAAGCTCTCAGAGAACCCCGTCCAAGGGAACTCACAGCAATCACATGAAATAACGTCAGCGGCAGAGAAAAACATGTGCTGCTGCATTGGGAGACAACAATTACGTTCAATGTCAGGGAAATGATGCCCACGCCGTGAAGGCCAGCAGCTAATGTATGTGGGATTGAAACAAAAGCCTTGGTTTTTTCTAATTATGACAATTCCCAAACGGGAGCGATGTTGTCTTGGTACACATTTAAGCGTCTTAATTGCGCCATCTGTCTATATAATGAAAGAAACCATTTTAATTATACGTCAACAAATTAAATATTATTGCATTATCGTTCCATTAAGCGCAGCAGCAAACAAAACATAATTTAACTCTCATTTAACACCTACATATTTTTCTTGATTGGTACATTGACGGAGTGTTTAAGTGGCCCGGGAAAAATAATCGTACGTAAGAGCAGTGTTTTACACGTCCGTAGTTATTCTTGGGGCTACAACAGAGTCCAGGTTGCTTGAGGTGCTGTTGATACAGCCGTCAGACAAGGAAGGGCAGCCCCAGTGTACCTCATCCCCATCCTCCATGGTGGATTTGCAAGGCCAGCATCTTGTGTGTGAGCACAGCGTATCCCGGTATGCAAGTCCACAGTATCCTTCATCGCAGGAGCTGCTGCAGGCTCACACTCGCCCTAGTTTGCTGTTGTTTTTTTATTCTCTCTCTCCCTTTATCTCCCTCGCTCTCCCTCTCTTTCTCTCTCTCTCTCTCTCCCTCCCGGTGGTGCAGATGTTACGAGCAATGTGTGTGTGTGTGTGTGTGTGTGTGTATGTGTGAATATAGAGCACTGCAGATGTTCCTGTGCGAGGGGTACATAGGTGTGGATTTTGTGGAGTCATTTGTGATTCAAATGAGGTAAAAGGAGAATAGAGGGAACAAGGAAGTTCGTGTGTGTATGTGTGTGTGTGTGTGTGTGTGTGTTCATGCATGTGTGCTTTAATGCATGGGCCTGTGTGCGTGCACATGTGTGTGGGAGCATGAACATCCTTTAGAATGATATAGAAGGAAATGGAAGAGGGACAACCGTGAATATTTAAAGGAATAGTTAAATAGTAACCGCCAGAAGAACAAGAGAACAAGAGAGAGAAAGTCAAAAGTAGAAGAGCAGGAGAGAGAGAGAGAGAGTCCAAAGGAGTCCTCTCTCTCTATTAAGACTAAGAGAGAAAGAGCGAGACGACGATGTATACTAGCAGGGTGTGTCCTCTTGACTCTGTCTCCTGGCCGTCGGTGATCAATGTCTACTGTCGCTTCGGTGCTTGGAACGGTAAGGATAAAGTCAGCCTACCCTAGCATGAGCTGTATTATTCATGTGGAGCGAACACAAAGACGGCTTGGACTCTCTGCCAACCCTGAACCCTCATTCACCCGGCGGGAACCTTTGCTTTGGGACACAAATGGTCGAAACATTTTCAAAACGGAACGAAAAATAATTACGACAACATCCTCATTTCAAAGTCCTGCCACGAGGAAATTGTTTGTGTTTTTACTACTTTCTGCAGAGAATATTTATAAGCTGACACGACTTGATGAAGTCACTTTAATCACTGTTAAAACAAAACGTACCCCCCCCCACCCACACACACACACACACACACACACTTGGGTATTGAAGAGCACCAAGGACACATAGAAAATGTTATTCAAAGCAAAAAAGGGATCCTTAGAAGAATGCTCTACTAAGAGTAGTGTTTCCCTAACCAAACGGTTTGCCACGGAGGCTTTGTAATTGTGGTGAGCCTGATACACTGTTTAGCAGATTCTAAATTGAGTGTTTGTGCAACGATTTTATTCGAGGTTAAGAGTAACAACATGGAAACATATTATCTGTTTCACTGCAAGGAACAACGTTGACCAGAGGGGAAGTTCTCTCAATAAAGATTTGATACAGCCATTTTGGAAACAAATTCAATTGTTGTCTCACATAAGCGACAACCACGTCAAACAAATGAACGTTTCGTTGCAAATCCGATTTTCCCTAAATGCTTGTTCATATTTCAACAATCCTGACACTGCACAATCTTTTCATTACGACAAAAACATCGATTTTTAGGAGAAAAAAAATCGATATGTATTGTTTTGCGAAAAAGAGTACAGCGATCTGTGCACCGAATTACAGAATCTTCATCGGTAAAGGTTACCCGGCAGCCGACCATGGATGGTGAGATGCCTTTTCTCTCTCTCGCGCCTCACGGGCTGCTAATTCAGTTTAAACCTCGCACAACCTTTACCGAGGCAGAAGTACCTCTGCAGGGGAATCAGGGCAGGTCATGTGTGCACTGCAGCACGGCTGGAAGGCAGGGCACACGTCCTGGCAACATGTCCCACCCTCCCCATGTGTCTTAAACAAGTCCACGGTGCACTGGGCGACAGCTGACGCTAGACACACAGCAATTATGATAATGGTTATTATTATTTATTTTTTTGTATCGCATGTGTTTTTAATAGTTTTTTTTGTAATGAATGTAACCATCCTGTAAAACCATCGACATCGATACCATTGTACTAGATGTATTGACACCATGTCAGGAAATATTACTGCCAAGCACAAAGTGATGTGTTAAAAAAATGATAATATCAGTGATACGTTAGTGAATAAGCAGACTATGTGTGTTCTGCTTATACAGCTACTATGAACAAAGTCATATGCTGGTTTTGAATGAATATATAAATATGAATGAATATAACGCATGCATACTTGAAAAACTGGACAATTATAGTTTGCAAATATCAACACATTTATTCACACACACATTGACATTTGGTTATTTAATTGTCATAAAGCAAACAGAGTGCAGTTGCATTTGGCAACCTGTTTGTTTGCCCGTTTCAATGCAGATGATTTATTTGAGCAGACTAGTCTGTATTTGGAACAAAATTGATTTTTCATTCTCATCGTTGCCAAGATTCCGTGTTTACATTCGTTCAAATTCCATTCCGCCCAATGATTGAGGTGGCCGGTCATGTGAACAAGCTTACCTACGCAACACAGCCACGTGACGATCTCATCCCATGAGATTTAACACAAGACAGCTTTGTATTCTCTCAGAGCGGCGTCTAAAGCTAACCGGAGAACAATCCCAGAGGACCGCCACGCCTCTTGTCATGACCGCACACGACCAAGGACCGTGACCAGTTCACTGCACGGGACGGAAAGAGCTGAAGAACTCAGAATGTATAATTCAGCAGAGATATAATAAGATAACTTGTCTCCTTTGTCATTCGCGGTAAGCGTGATGAAACTCCGACCCAATGAGGAGGAGGAAGAGGCTGGCTCCACTGCAACAATAATGAAGACTTATCCTCTTCTCCATGGGAAGAGAGGGGCTGTGTCGCTTGATTAAATATTGACTCGCAATCCTCTGTATTCTTTTCTGTGTCTAATCAATAATTCATAGGAGTTAAATGAGATGGTTAGAAATACGGCAGACAATGTGTGCGCTTACCCAGTTGCCCAATGTGTTCTTTGTTTTCCACCGAAGATACTTGGAGACGAGACAGCCCAGCGTCTGAGTGCTCCTCGGGGGGGGGCATTGGCAATGAGACGCTTTTCCACACCTTTCATCCTCATTTGACCAAGCCAAGATACGTTGGCATCATCTGTCCCGCTCAGAGACCCGTGTTTACTTCAAATCTCCTGCCTTCATTACAAGCCTGTCAAATGATCAAAAAATGATATATAGATATTTAGCCACGTACATCACCTTGGTGACTCTTGGTCGGGTCGAGTGACACAGAAGCCCATAATTGCGATACTCAATTACCCTGATGGATGTCCGGGGACGCTGCTCACACCGTGACTTGTGTGGGTAATTCACATCTAAAAGGGGATATTATCAAGGGAATCCCCCTCCCCCACAAATAAATTAATAAATAAATAAATTGATCCTGGTTGCTTGTTATTGTGGGTGGAAGAAATTTAACTGTTACCTTCGAAAAATCCGAACCCGATCAAAAAGGCTCTTCCGCAGGGCAGGTAATCCCCCTGTATTAATTCATAATGGAAGTCAACTCTGCCGTCGTGTTATTCAGGTCACCGTTTTGCTGTCAGTGGTAGCTCATCTGCCATGTTGACTCCTGTTGCGTTGCCACAGAAAAACAAGTGGTGCCATGAATTGTTAATGGGAATGTGCATGGGGTTGATGATGAGGACGGTCCCTAAAGCCTGTTTCATAATGTAGTCCCTATAACTTGGAATAACAATCACCCACAGACTGTATCTCTACCAGTGCTGCTCAAACAGCAGCACAGCAGTGTGAAGTCTCGCCCACATGGGAATCCAGACAGTATCCATTACATTTATGTGGCTGTATTGTCTTTGGTTGGCTGGATCACATGGGTGGACTTTCTGTGGTTGATTGACTCATGCTATTTATTTCACACTATTTTCATAACTGTGCAATACATAAGTTGAATAGGAATATAATGGAATAGTTATATTCAAAAAATACAATAGGTTGCACTACAACCTAACTCTTGGATATACACGTGTATTGCAGAGCCTCTATTGCCTCAGACTTTCACCTACCACAATGGCATTCATCCGGAAGACATTTGCACATTTCCCCAGCATGTGTCAGAGGCACATCTCCAGTTGGGAACCCCAGGAGGATTGAGAACAATAGTGTCACTAGACACCGGCTGACTAACCTTAACAGAGCTTCTGACAGCTCGGTTTATTCTACACTTTACTCTGATGTCGGGGCCTATTTCTGGATGGCCCCTGCCACAGACATATTGGATTTTACAGCCGTGATACATGGCTGCTTATCGACACATTGGAAGTCCTGTCCTGTGATACGTGCACCTTGGTGATCGAGTTAAGCACACTTTTTTTTGTAAGCTTTTCAACAGACAGGAGACCCTAGTGATACATTGTCTCACTGGGTTGTTGATGTTTTTGGAAATTGTCGGACTGTTTTCTTGTAGTATATTTGTGATCGCAAACAAATTGTTGTCAGAGAGTTTGTCATTCGCGTTTAATGTTCATGCCTTTATACATTCCAGGCGTTATATAGGCTACTTGTTATTGCTTTGTCTTGGGAACAAAGTGGGATAATGAAGGCTGTGTAGATACAGGGCTTAAGTTTTGCTTTTAAAAACTCAAACAACAGCTCGTACTTATCTTGCCGAACAAGATGTCCTCAGTGCCTGAAATGCACTAAGCTCCCCTATTCACGCTTGAAGTAAATTCCCTTACTATTCTGCTAAATGTGCAAGCTACTGGGATTGGAAGTGTTTTCAGAGGCTACCCATGGGATCCCCATTAGATGCATCGCTGATATTTTGTCACAGTTAAATGTTCCTCCTACTGATTTCCATGCTATGGAAAACTGGGGTCAAACTCATACTAGCTAAAAGAACCACAGTGGAAATAAGCCTTTCTGTGTTTTTGTTTTTGTGTGTGTGATACATCTCGCCAGGGGCAACATGTACTTATTTAAATATGATTCGTCAATAAATTATTTCAATCAATTTCATCCTCAGAATAAAACTCACTGTACAGAAGAAACCATCATAGAATGTTTAAAACTAATGCCTCGACACAAATGCGTGCATGAATCATTGCAGTTACATTTTGTGAAATCGGGCCGCATCGTGTCATTCCAAACAGCAGTTTCAGAGGGAGTCTGGAGCAAAGGGAACCAGGAAATAGATGTGCAGCAGACTCCCAGGAGTAGGGATTAATTAGGGAGTAGGCCGATGTCTGAGAATGGAAAGCAACCCATCTAGTACTGTAATACAGAATAAAACCCTCACCTAGGAGCAACTTAGTCCATCACCCATGTAGGCAAAAACGCCCTGGTTCGGTTCCAGCATATAATAATTTGCTACATGTTAAAAAATACCCTCACCTGGCCGAGGGTGACACTTTTACAAGCGTACAATTCTTCAATCATACAATTTCAGTAAGCACATGTTTTATCAAAGAGTTCATCATCATCATCATCATCATCATCATCATCATCATCCTCGTCGTGTACATGTTTTTGTGGGTTTCTCAGTGGTGTGTGAGACAGTCAGTTAACAATAGGAAAGGTCGTACTGGCCAAGTGATTACTGCCATTCTCTCTGCCAGTAAAATATTAACAGCAGACTTTCAGTGGGCTGCCTTCATCAATATGGCTGACCAGAAATGGAAAACTGCTCAGCATTTATGTTCCGGTAAGATGCTTCCTAAAAGCTGTTTCGGTTTGCGCACGATTGATTTCTCACTATATCACACCTTAGCAGGGTATAATACAGGGTATAATACAGCTGATCCTGTGACGGTTTCATCTCTGGAACCGGCTGTGAATCTCGCATTGAAAATGCAATTTGGGAAGGGTGTTTAAATGATTCAAATACAGACATTTTCCCCAGTCCAAACAGAGAGTAGGCCTTACTATTGGATGGGAGATTTAGAAAACCAATTTAAGAAAAACGCCCTCTGGAGGTAGCGTACGAGACATTCGAGATTGATCAGGGTTCACTGTTTCGTCAAAATGCAATCTCTCACCACAGCATGTCACATGTCACATGCTTAGCACACATGTCAGTAACAACATTGTTCAATAAAGGAAGATGAATAAATAATAAATAGCCAATAAATAATTAAGTAAAAATACCAAGTCTAATTAAAGTCACTGGTAGAATTCAGTGGGAGTTGCTCCTAGTTACTTGATACTTATTCTCTAGTTAGCACTAGTTATAGCTGTATAAAATGTTTACTTACAGCCACTAAAACTTTATAAATAAATATTACATTATTACATTTTATTACTTATTTACATTATTACGTACTTTGTTCTGTCTTCAGTTGAATATGTTCCAGACAGTTTAGCGGGATATGCTATAGCTAGCAGACAGTTTACTGGTTGTCCCCTCGTAACCGTAAATATGCAACCTGCACAACCTGCACCTTGAATGCTGTGAACACGTGGAATAGTTCTGTGTTCTAAAGTGCAGCCTTTGTGTTGGGCTTTGCAATGTAGAATTTGAAGTTTTTCTCGTGTAAACAGGACCTGTGTACCTCTTACATATGTAGCTGGCCTCTCACCTTGGTCTCCCTTTTTAATCAGTCCTTGTGCATTCATCTCCTGACGCCTGATTTAGAAACACGCGTCAGTTGCCAAACTGCCAAACTTTACGGTAAAATCTCTGAGGCTCGATGGCAACTCTGACCCGTTCCCATGCAGCTCACTACATAGAGGAAACCAAGAAGGGAAACGTGCACAGTCCAAAAGGAAAACATATATTGTAAAGATATCCTAAATAGAACTATAAACAAAGATATACAAGAGCATGTTTGTTCTGTGGGCACCTCACACTAGTTATAATAGCCTACATTTATTTATTCATTGCTGCATTTGCCATGATTCATTTGGGAATGAAAAATACTATTTTGTCAGTGTAGGTAATTTACAGCTTATTTAAATGTTGCTAAATGTTTTTCTTTTTAAACCCAATTTGGCCATTCAAACCCATGTTCTCAGCTTCACATTCTCATGATATTGGCTGATTGTCCCACAGAGATGAATAAATATAAAGACCAACAAATGTTTTCTCCAAAGGACATCTATTTCTGTCTCAGAGAAATCAATTCTCTTCATACCTTGTTGTGCCATTCCCCAACAACGGCTTCCCCGGCTCCTAATGATACACCCGTATCAATATTAAATTGGAGGGAACAATTGACTATTTATGGATATTATTGGTGGGCGTCAATACAGGTTGTAACAATAACCTTGTTCACCGGCAGCTACTTTGCCTTTTGATTGTGATTTTCTTTTTTGTTCTGTCTCTTTAGTGCTTAGACTCAGAGTTAACCGTTTCGTGGGCTTCCTGTAGAGTTTTACACACAAGGCTCACGGTGTTTCAGTCAGGGTTTCCTCCTCTCAGCGATGCTGTTCCTTTGTCCAATCTCCTGCTTGAGCGTTACTACGAGTTTTCAGTTGATGTCAATCATTTCAATTTCACATAACAGTGTCCGAGTGTGTGTGTGCGTGCGTGTGTGTGTGTGTGTGTGTGTGTGTTTCTGCATGCTCATCCACTCCCCTGTGTTATTTAGTATTCTCCCGGTGCTCACTGGCAGTAGACCGCGATGGTCACAGCACATGCGTGTCCAATGAAAACCAAACTTTAGTTCTTTACAGAACTAAACTTGCACCGTGCCAGAATCTGATCTTGTTTTCATTTAAGACGATACCAGTACAACAGAAAGAGCGCCTTCCCTTCTGAAATGGAAAGCGTGCCGTTGGCAGATGAATAATTGAGTCCGCTGTCTTGTGCATCACGGTGGAGAGCGGTCGCGTCAGCCCGCCTGGATATGACAGACATTGAACAGGTTCTTTGTGCGAAGCGAACAAAGTTAAATGACACGTCGAAATGAAGCAGGTTTTCCCATCTGTTTTCTTCTATGGAAGTATTTTTCGGCAGTCCTGTTGCCAACAGAGGACAGTTGTACATGCGTGGAAGCAATATACGTATATGTTTAGTGAAAATATGCAATCCAATACACTCCAGACTGAATAATGTTGGATCTAAAATCAAATTAAACTGATACGTGGGGGAATACTTGATGATGTTTGCGGTCTGGGTTTGGATTTAGTGTCAGGCATCTCAAACAGGGCTGCACTGGGAAGCACACTGTGAATTATACCATGTTGCTTAAAGCTGACTTTTGTGGAAATAGGTCAAAAAATAGCAAAGATTGAAGATGGTCTTTGCTTTTGTGTCTGTGATATGGTTTAACTATCAGCCCCTAAGCTGAATATTTGATACAGAGGGGTGTCTGAAATACAACAACATCCAGTTAGAAAAACAAAACCAAGAAACGAATGGTTTGGGATTTTTTTTTTGGGATAGCGTAAAGCGAGGTCTTCGAGGACATCCACAGGGAGCAATTAAACAAACTGACATAAACATGTCTGAACAAAACATTTAGTTTTTTTGGTCTCTAGTAAATTAACTGTACAAAGGAGGAAAAAAAGGACACAATGCTAAAATTGGCAGGTAATTAGATTTGTGTGTTTCTCTTTGCACCAAAAGTAAAAGCCTCTGAAGGTAAATATTTTCAGCATATTATCAAATAATACATTTGCAATAAACATCTTCACTTGGGAAATACAAAGAGCTCAATTCAACACGCTTTTACTTTGACATGTCGCCGTGACACGTCTCCGCTCCGAATGTGTTTTCTACATGAAGATAATTCTGTTGCGAAACAATCTAAGAAATTCAGTACAGAATGGAACACAGGGAACGTACCGGCGTCGTGATCTGTCATTACAGACGGCTCCCCACACAGGGTGCCCGTAACCTCAATCATCTCCGTCTCAATGTGAAACCTGGCATAGTCATGAGCACATGGTGGGTGGGGCCGCCGTGTGGAAGTGAAGGGAATAATTACAACAACTTTCAAGTTGACTCTATTGTGCACTTTAATTAGAAAATCGCCGTTGGAGCGCTAGCACTCATGATTGTGTTAATGCTATTTGAGATGCATAATTATCAAATGATCAGAGCTGTGGCGCGATGTCATTGATCATTTAATTTCACAGAGAGTTGAGGTCTAGAAGCTGAAAGCACAGCGACCGGGGAAACGAGACCCAGCATGCTGCTACAAACAAATACATCTCAGTGAAAAGTTGAGTGGTGATGAGCTCAACCACGTCTGCCACATGCTGAGATGTCACACATGCAGATGAGTCTGTGTGGGAAATAGGTGTGGTGCAGTTGTGTATGCATGTGGGCATCTGATACTGTCTTGTTATCAGGTGCACATCATAAAAAAACAAACTACTGACTCAAGGCCTACTATATGAGAATAATAATAATAATAATAATAATAATAATAATAATACTACTACTACTACTACTACTACTAATAATAATAATAATAATAACAATAATGATGCTGTAGTAGTTGTTGTTGTCATCGTCGTCAGAGTGAGAGTCAACTTGACAACTTTTATTGTCCCCATATCTGGGACAGGATGTTT
>OMNO01011615.1:4067-22142 GCA_900303215.1 Trachyrincus scabrus | reverse complement strand
AAAAAACCTACTACTAAGAACAGGTTTGGAATTAGGCAATACACTCCAGTTACAATGTTTTTTATGTTTTGCTTCTCTGGCGACCCGCCACCCAGAATAGTGCATGTGTGTTTTTTCTTTGCATGCTTTTGAATAGCGCTAGTGCTGCGGTGCAATTTCATTGACACTTTGCGCAATATCTTACAGGAATAATACAGCCTAAAACACTTTTGACATCCTTATATAACTTCTATTGGTGATGTACAATGCACCCCAGGTCCTATTTTACCATTTTGTGTAGTGTTTCACTTTGCTGCAGTTAAACTCGATTTCTGTAGATGCTACTACGTCACACGTAGACATTGCTGCAGTAGTTACAATGGGGTTTAATAGGAGAGTATGTCTTCAAATCGCTGTAGCATCAACCATAAGTATCAGATATTAGTTTAATTCCCAGCCGCGGTGAGCTCAGCCGTGATTGAAGTTAGCGTCTCCCAGCCGAATCACCAGCTCTCTAATCCCTCGGCCGCTGTCACGAAGGGACGGTCAAAATTTGAATGCATATTGTATCTTAATAGCAAACTGCCAAATGTCTAGCTAGCTTTCACAATTAATAATAAAGCCTGTTATAATGTTATAATGTTATAATACATATCGTTATAATACATTGGAATAATTTATTCAATTTATACATTTACATTCTGTAAATGTCTCCTGATGTTGAGAGGGGGTAGCAGAAGCCATTCTGGGTAACGTAGGAAAATAACCCACTGGAGCTGATCGCGGGAAGCCTGACACGACAGCCAGTGACAAATAATAATAATAACGATAAAGTACATTATTACACATCGGACAAATAGGACCTGGCGTGCGTTTACATTGAAGCTCTGCCGTAACCGAGTCGGACTCGGACCGAGAGTGGATCCCAAAGCCGCTGACTTCCTCCACACAGCACTTAAGTGATATTGTAGGCTACTTTTGCGTTTTAGAAGCGTCTTTGAAATAAAAATATGTTTTAACTAATTGAACAGTTTCAGAAATTAAAAGGAAAAAACGATTAGTCGATTAAAAATATAAATGTCCGCGTCGCCGCAGTATGGTCGCAGCATATGCAGTAACGTGCTCCTTGTCGTTTCAGCTCCCTCATTTCAAATAATGATAATAATAATAATGATGATAATCTTCTAAGTTTTCATTTAAAGATGGGCAAACGTACAGCACAATCTCAAAACACTGAGATGCATTGAGACGTTATTTTAGTGGGTTAGCAATCCCGGTGTATATATCCCATTGGATGCGACTTGTCACATGAGACTTACTTTGTATCGGACCTCGGGCCTCATCACCATGGCCTTAAGTGCGTGCTGGCTGAGAGGTCTCCTGTAGCCCACAGCAGACACAGGCCTGCTCATCATCTGCTGGTCGCTGGGGACACACATGAAGACAAGTTCGAATCACCACATGGAGGGGTAAAACCCATCATCCTGCAAGCATTTATTAATTCAACTATTAATTCAAATTTAATTTCAGTAAGAGCAGTTTAGTGAATTCTGAAAGCTCACTACTACTGATTACTTCAGTATCTCGTCCGCATAGATTGCAATTTGAGAGCAGGGTAAAGTATACGACATGTCATTTATGAAAATTAGATAGAGGAGGGTGCCAAGCAAACTACCCTGCGGCACGCCACGCGTTGTTAAAAAAGGAAGAAAAGGATTCATTAATATAGAAGGATTGTGTCAGTCAGGTACAAGTGCACCCGATCAAGGGCAGTTTGTTTCAAACCATAATGAGTTTCTTCTGCAACAATTTATGATCAACCAAGTCACAAACTGCACTAAAATCCAACGTAAAACACCAACAGATCTCAAGCCATTTGTTCAAGCCAATAAGGGCCGTCCCCGTTGAATGTCACCCAGTTTTTTTTTTTTACTGAATAAGCTCTACTGAAAATCCTGTCACCAGTGACTTGGACTGTGATGAAAACAGCCAACGTTATACGGAGATGACGTGCAGCATTGCCCTCTAGCTCCACCAAACAAACATTTAATTACGTGAGGTACTAGGAACATAACTGATAATCATTTCAGGTTTAAATAAAATCATATCCAACATAAAAACAAAATCCGACTGCCTATACGTGCATCGTGTTCCTTGCTGTATTCATGACAGAGGCATTGTAAAGCCAACTGAATATATATACAGGATATTGGGTTAAGGTTCCTTACTCCTCTAGTCGCGTGATGTCCTTCACTTTCCAGCGGTCGTCCTCCTCGTCAAAGAACGCTCTGCTTACCATCTTGTTCTTCTCCTCCATAGGGATGAAGTTTTCAATGATCAGATGCCTGCCGAAGACAGAACAGCACACCATCGTATATAAAACAAATCCCACATAGACATGACTAAGGATTATAACGGATGCCAAAGACAGAGGAGCAGCACACAAGTCCAGTTTTGTGTCGCTACACTGTGGCCAGGTATTTCAAATGGCTGAAGCAATGCTTAAGGGCCCTTCCACAAGCCGTTTGGTTCATCAGAATCAGAATGAAATTGATACTTTTGGTCCATTTCTAATTCAGCACAAATTTAAGCAGACCAAATAAAAAGAAAATGTTGCAGAGGAGCCGCATGTACGAAGGAGTAGCACCGCAAAGGTAATTGCAGAAGGCGCTCTTATTGGTCAGAAATGTTAGAACATGTTGTAACATGTTTTACGTCTCACAGGCTTCTATGCAGGTTCTATGCAGGTAATAGTGGAAAACCGTCACAGTTCTACATAAACACTTAATGAGAAGAAGCTTCACTTTAACTAACTGATAGGCATTACCCTGGCTAGAACCGATCAACTTGATTATATCCATGTTATTTACTAACTAATGAAAGACCACAGATGAGAAAGTGTATGTGTACATATTTTATGCATGTCTGTGTCTGGTTTGTCTTGGTAACACACACAGCGTTGCCCATCACTATTTTGCAAAAGTGAATCATAGAGGCAGATTAATTCAGGCTGAGAAGTTCTCAGCAGTGCAAGTGCAGTCCTAACTGGGGTATGCTGATACTGGGCTGTCACATTCATTTGGGAGGAACCCAGCCATGAAGGGAGCAACCATGCATTGGTTACGTGTTAGTAATCACATGTTCATCATGCGACTATAGCACAAGCAGAAAATTCTTTGCCATCGCTATAAGTTCAGCAGGGGCCAATACTGGGAGCAAATTGGAACACATCGACGACTTGCTATAAAATTTATTCTGAAAACAAATCAACATTGAGTCACCCACATTGCTCAATATAAAGGCCTCCTTCACAATCAGAAATGTCAGGGCCAATGTCAGGGCCAATGTCCAATGGGAACACAAGTAGAGCTGACTGATATTACTTTTTTGCCACCGATACAGATTTTGGAGAGCCCCCCTAGCACACCAATTACAGATTTGTTGGCCGATACTTTGTTAAAAAGTAGTTTTTTTAAATTTTTTAAATCAATTTGAAATATGTATATTTTATTACAGTTTATATATTTGAGAACATTTAACTTATAAGCAAATAAACAGAAAATGAGAAAATGACAGCTCCGGTCCTCGGGGTTATTACACGGCTGGTGAGAAATTATATTATGTGTAAAATGTAGTGTACCACACATTCAAAAGTCAGTGTTGAGCATAGTTTGCAGTCTGCTCTACTTTGCATACTTATTCAAAAATCGGGACACATCAGTTGCAACTGACGATCCCGATGTCGTCAAAAAAGTCGATATCGGCCAAACCGTTACATCGGTCTCTAAACACAAGCGATCAGATCAGCTCAGAGAGGATTACGTTATACTAAGTTATACTATACGTTATAATAAGTTATACTAGTAATCTAATGCATTGTCTCCTGCGTACATGCAACTCACAAGTGTGAGTTGAAAGATGACGAGATGTCACTTACTTGAGCTTGAGCTCTCTGGTCAGCTCGTTCTGGCTCTGTTCCAGGTCCTGCCGCTCCTTGATGTGAGCCTCCTGCACGTCCTGGATCTCGGCCTTCACCGCCTGCAGTTTAGCAAACAACTGACAGGGACAGAGGAGGACAACAGGCAAATATTAATGATTGACACAGACCGTGTTTTCAACACTCGTCCTAATAAAGCACATTCAATTGCTAAAACAATTTGAATAAGGAAAGCCCATATACTTCAATGTTGGCCTAAACTAAGGATCTAAACTCAAGTACACATTTCCTTTAAAAGCTTCCTTTCATATATATATATATATATATATATATAGGTTTACTGCATTTTGGAATGTGTCTACTCACTAAGCCTGGAGTCAGAAAACATAGCATTGAGTCAGGGATCTGTATTGCTGAGCTATAAATTTACTTGACAATTGACTTCTTGACATTGATTGATAAAAATGATTAAAAATGTCTACTCAAAACAGTAATGGCCCAATAAAGGTGGGTGGGACTAAGAGGTGAGCTACCTTTTTCAGCTTCTTCGTTTTGATGTCGACTTCTTGCTGCAAAGAGCTGTAGGTCTCTTTTAGCTCC
Organism: Trachyrincus scabrus; assembly: GCA_900303215.1. Lineage (NCBI taxonomy): Eukaryota > Metazoa > Chordata > Actinopteri > Gadiformes > Macrouridae > Trachyrincus > Trachyrincus scabrus. The sequence continues at coordinate 17,626 of OMNO01011615.1, read as the reverse complement.
AGGGTCTCCTCGTCACGATTCTCCACCTGCTGCTGCATCTCACGCTCCCGCCGTTTCTACACACACAAATACACAGAAATATACACACATCTCAGCAGTTGACGATAGCGGAAAAGTCATCGTTTCCAAGTGAGTGAGCCTTCTGGCCTCGCCGCTGATACAGCTGGCTAACGAGTACAAGCCAACTATTGGTACACTTCGACTGTGGCTGGAAACCCCCTGCAGTGCCGGGTAACCGACCAGCCACGTTCTCTTTGCTGAAAAGAGTGTGTGTGTGTGTGTGTGTGTGTGTGTGTGTGTGTGTGGTGATGAGTAATGAATGTAACTTTATAACCTGTTCAGCAATTTCATGTCTCTTCTGCTCCAAGATTCTTTGTTGTTCATTGGTGTGATCCACAATGTTCTTACCACCGACCAGGAGTTTACTCTCCATTGCCTGAATGGTGGGTTAGAGCAGATTGTTACACACGAGGAAGCCCTGGGTTTCCCCTCAGCTGAACAATTTATTGCCATCTGGCTTCAATCCAGTTACAAAAAAATAAGACATGGATAAGAGGAAGACCTGAAAGCGAGGTAAAAAGAAATGGTACAGCATGGATACGCACAAATGCAGTGTTTGGATAAAAGGAACCCGCAGGGGAACAAACGTACACGCCTTAACTTGTTCCGTTTTACTAGAAAGTACATACTGAAGGGGCTATGTGGCCTTGGGTTTCCATAATTATACATAACAAACTGAAACAAACATACAGCTTTCTTTACTTTAGTTATCTGCTGCCCTTCTTCCAAGAACACTAGTCCGGTGATAGGGACTAGTGTGAGATACCAGTACAAACATAATAGAACACTAGTCCGGTAATAGGGACTAGTGTGAGATACCAGTACAGACATAATAGAACACTAGTCCGGTGATAAGGACTAGTGTGAGATACCAGTACAGACATAACAGAACACTAGTCCGGTGATAGGGACTAGTGTGAGATACCAGTACAGACATAATAGAACACTAGTCCGGTGATAAGGACTAGTGTGAGATACCAGTACAGACATAACAGAACACTAGTCCGGTGATAGGGACTAGTGTGAGATACTAGTCTGGTAATAGGGACTAGTACACTTTGGGAATGTCCACCACGTCTTCGGCAGCATATGCTGCTCCTGCCTGGCTTGTGTCCTGCTTACCTTGACCTTGGCGGACAGCATCTCCCCAACCTCCTTCTCTTTCCTCAGGTCCTCCATCTTCTTCTCTTTCTCTTTGACCAGCCGCACTTTCTCCTCGGCCACCAGGCTGTGGTCCTCCATGATGGCCTTCCTCTCCCTCTCCAGTTTCTCTTGCTGCTCCCGCCAGTAGTCCCCCTGGTCGCCAACGCCTTCCTCTTCCTCCTCCTCCTCATCGTCTTCCGTCTCGCCGTCCTCCACGTCTTCCTCGTGGCCGCCCTCCCCAACCCTCCTCCTCTGTCGCCTCTTCTTCTTCCCAGAGCGTCTCTCCAGCTGCTCCTTCAGCCGGGCGATCTGCTCCTGGAACTCCCTGAGCAGGGCGTCCTTGGGGTCTTCGTTGATTCGCGGCTTGTTCCTGATGTTCTTGGCTCTGTTGGAGTAGCGCAGCGTGGTCAGCGTCTCTTCCACGTTGTAGCACGCCGGACCGATGTTGGCCACCATCACAGTGCGGGCGTTGCCCCCGAGGGAGTCCTGCAGCAGACGGGTGAGCTTGGAGTCGCGGTAGGGGATGTGGGTGCTCCTGCCGTCCACCAGCGCCGATATCACGTTGCCTAGCGCCGAAAGGGACAGGTTAATCTTGGTGGCTTCCTTCAGCCTCTCCCCCTGGGCACCCGTCTTGGTCTGCCTCTCGCTGCCGGCCAAATCCACCAGGTTCAGCTTGCCCACCCTGATGTGGTTCTCTCCATCCACGCCCAGTTCGCTGCACTCGACGGTGATGACAAAGATGGCATGGGAGCGCGAGCTGTGTTCGTTCATGTTGGTGGACCCCACTGACCGGTTCTGGTTTCCCAGGATCATGACGCGCTCAATCTCTCCGGCGCTCTTGGTAACAAACGACGAGAGGTCTTTCACATACACGCCCGTGTCGGGCCGCTCTTTCAGCTCAAGACGATGCGACTGGTCCTTGGAAATCAAGTCTCTGATCTCCTCTTGGTAGATTTCCAGATAGGAAGCTCTCACCAGGTACTGTTGGTTCTGGGAGCGTGATATGTGTGTGAATATGTGTTCAAAGGAGTTGGGGATCACCCCTCTCCTCTCTGGGTCATTTCTCACCCCCTCCATAGTGTAGGTCTTTCCTGTGCCAGTCTGCCCATATGCAAAGATGGTCCCGTTGAACCCCAGGAGAACTGAGTCAACTAGCTGCCTGAAGGTCTCATCATAGAGATCAATCTGTTTAGAGTTCGAATCATAGACCGAGTCAAAGGTGAAGACCTTGGGGTGTTCGTGGGCTGAGGCCACTCTGGGATTCCTGACAATAATTTGGCCCAGTTTAACATCCACAGTAACGACTCTCTGAAACTTGGTCGCCCGTTCTTTCTCGTTCATGGGCCGACATCGGACAACCACCTTCACCGACTCGGGGCTCTTGCTCTTGGACATGATGAGGAGGATGAGGAGCGGCCGACAAAGGTCCTTTCTTGGCACCTTATCCCCACTGCGTTCAAGTTCAGCTTCAGTTACAATTCAACGAGCAGCGGGATGGCTCGACCAGAAAATCTAAGATAAAACACACAATGACCAGTAGCAATTTACTTATTTAAAAGGCAAGCATATTTTACAGAATGCATGATAAATAAAGAGACTAAACAATAAGTGTAAACTATTATTCTCGTGGAAAAACGTGACACAAGACTAATTTTAGTTGGCGTAATGCTTTAAGAGCGTAGCCCCGATGTAGCTAGGTTATCCATTATTAGCCACATTCACCAGTATGAATTAACTATCCACATATCAACTCAGATGACACAATTATCTTCAGTCATTTCCATCCCTCGAGCAACGGAACATAATTGAAACCCTGTACATCAAAAGTAAACGTGGGGTATCCTCATTTGCGATACTTTGGTAGATAAATAAGTCATCTAGTCATCGTTGGTTTTAGCCCATGCAAGTGCTTCCACAAGTTTACAAAATTGGCCTAGCAACGGCAAACAGACTGGTCATACCCACACGTCTTGTTGCATTATCTAGTTAGCATTAATAGAAGTGTGTTAACAAAAATAAGATATATGACGAGAACAAAGTGGTTAAAACAATAACGATGCAATATATATATACCACAGCCAGGCAAATAAACAGTCGGTTGAAGATTACCCGTAGCCAGCTTTAGCTATCCGGAGCTCCCGCAGCCATTAGCCGCCGTTCACACAGACGGCCGTTCATCCCGGAGGATGGAGATGCCAGGTTTCAATACCTCTATCCACCGAAATCATCTAAGAAACATGCATTCGTTTTAGCAGTCCAGAAGTTTAACGAATTGGACATTAAATGTTGTCTATCTCGCTTTATATATATATTATAGATTAGAGAACTACCATGCACAAAGATACAACGCGATTATATAACAATTTTCCAAGTAGCACCAACGTCCAACCGCCAACGGCGTGCACAAACCATAGGCGCAAAGGCGTCCCGTCAACCGTGGCAACCCGAAGTAAACTCAAATCTCTAGATTGGCTTCATCATCCGATTTTATTCTTCAGCTAACGTGATATTAAAAGGTAAAGAAACTTGATGCTCCCGTTTCCAATATTTTTAATTTCACAATGTATGATTGCTTTTTTTGCACAGAGAATATCATCCATCAATATAAAATCAGGCATTTCTTAAAATTGACTGAAAACGTGTTAATCACTTAACAAGCAATACAGTGAGAAAATGTCAAGTGTAATTGAAATACCCTGCCAGTCTAAAGGTTCAAATGAGTGGCACTACCTAACCCTGAGGTTGTGCCCAACCACTAACGGGTAAGGGAAAATCTTCCATAAACCCAGTGGGCAACATAAGAAACTTTGAAAAGGCCACATAAAAAAGTACCCCGTCTAAGAAGGGAGGAAGCCCAAAAGGTGCTGGGGGGGGACGACATAATTAGAACTATGCATGAATGCTGGGGTTGTAGCAGTAGTATCAGAAAAACTAAAGAGGCAGAATGTAGTTGTAATGAGCAGACAGTGAGTGCTAGTTGTGATGGTATGCAACTAATGCATATAAATCAGCTGGAATATCCACCAATAGTGCATTGTAAGTCAAGTTGGAGATTGTGTGGTGTTCAAGAACACCCAATAAGTCACTGATTTCACAATCAGCCTTTTACATCAAATACATCACAGGAATGCAAATCCTTGTTTGAAAAACTGTACAGTAAAAACTTTGTGCAAACTAAACTGCATTTTGGAAGCAGAAGGAACCTGCATGAGTTTGTGTGAATATGAAGGAACCACTGCTTAAAAGCTGAAGAGAAAGCAATACTGTTCAGGTGTCAGGTGACGTCCAGGGTAAACTAAATGACAGTGTCTCTTGACGGCAGCGCAGTCCTTGCTATTTTCGACAAACACATCGTCCAGCTGATGACAACCCTCTCCCCATCAGCCACATTATAACCTGTTCTCATTTGTCACTGACATTTATTCATTCATTCATGTTCATAGCTCCTCTTTCTTGTTGACTTTCCCAAGTTTGTCCATGCCGAAGAAGGAGGACGGCTGGCCATGGACGTCGCGCTGTCTCTTCACAAAGGCGGAGAAGGAGGAGACACAGTTGCCAATGAAGTGGTCGGCCTGGCCCAGGATGTAGAGGTCAGTTTGGGCCAGCTCTGGCTGGATACTCACCACCTTCACCTGCAACAATCCGGAGACCAGTAGGTACCAATAGGAGTTATATTAAGGGGATTTTGAGTTTGGTAGATTTGGTCTGATTTAGGAGTGTTACTAAAACTACATTTTTCTTTTGATATGATTAATGTTCACATGGCGTTTTTTTTTAAAGCAAACGGAAATGTATTTGATTTACGGTTGCCGTTTTTAAATATTATTACAAAGGAAATGTTAAGGAGACAGGACCATTTGAGCATCTGTCGAGTATTGGGGGTACCCAAAGGGAAAAGGCGGACCCAAGGATTTGAATAATAACAGTGTTGCACTTTTCAATGAGCCATTGAGCCAAGCAAAACAATTGGGGTATATCAAACAAATGTAATTACTAATTTACCAGTTACTATATAGAAGACGACACACTTTCAAAGCACAATGCAATTTGGTTAGCTTCCCATGGGCCTTATTCATCTAGCAGCCATCTTGGCTCTAAACGGTAGCTGGGTGGGGGAACTGAATGCAGAATTCTGCATTCAGTTCGCCCACCCAGCTAGCGTTTAGAGCCGCTATGTGAATAAGGTCCATAGTTGGGTCAGATTAACTTGGAACCTTACCTTAACCTCATCTATATGGAACTGTAGTTTCCTTGGAGGCAGACCAAGATCTATCCCTGTCTGGATCACTGTTTAATTGTTTCTTGTGCACGTTTCTAACTCTACTACATGCATGACTACAATACAAAGTTACGGAAGCAATGTAGGAAAACTAGATGAAAGAGTTAATTCAAGTAGTTTTTGCCAAACTGTGATTACAACAAAATCAGTCACATTGTAGGCGGTCCTACCTAGCATACATATTTAAACCACGTACATACAAAACATGATGGAAAGCTGCACATTCGACCTACCTTCCCCTTATAAAGCTTCTCGATTTCCCTGCTGTGGGACTCAGAGTCTGTGGCGATGTAGATGGAGCGGGCGGACGTCTTCTTCACCCAGAGCTTGATGGCTCTGCGGATTTCCGTCAAATCGGGAAGGCACATGGTCATGGTGAGAGGCAGGGCACTCTGGCGGTTATAGCCCACACACTGGGGGGACGCCATGAAGTGGGGGCCGGCGTCTCCTCTCTCCAGCATCTTGCAAGCATTTTGCTGTAGCAAAGAGTCACGGATGTGGACGAAATGGAGGAAGTGTTTGTATTGATTAACAAATCTTAATACAATGAAAGAACATAGTCCTTGTCTATTCATTTGATAATGACAATCAATCACATATTTGTATTCTGAAGATTCATTGATTTATTACCCTAGAAATATCTAATAGGGCCATTTTTTCAGCACGAGTTAGCTCTGGTGACAGAGCTGGCTGGTCTTACCCAGTCAATGCCGATCCTCAGATGAATGCCAACATAAGGTCTGTCTAGATGGGCAGCTATGAGCTCCTCCCCCTCCCTGGACATGCTTTCCGACCACACCAAGTACCGCTGGAGGCCGACATGCTCCTCCATCACTGGGAACTGAGCAGGGGCCCCGGGAAGAGCCAAGACCGGGTGCTCTGACGAAGGGAACCTACTCAAGCCAGGGGAGAAAATGGGAAGGCAAGCAGAGAGAAAATATTTAAAGAAATAAAAACAATAATAATAAGAATACCAAAAATGCCAAAAACAAGTCATACTAACACAACAAAAAATCCTTCCTGGAGTTAAAAACTACATATAGTATATATAGTGTATTTTATTATGTGAGAATGAAATGCAAATTCAATCGTACTTCTTTATCCACTGAGGTTGATGATATGCACCAAAGGTAATGCCGCCAAACAATATGGACTTGTCAAAGTCCACTCCAACATAGTCCCAGAATGGACCAAACGGGTTTCCGTCCTGCAAAAATGAGAAGCATTTTTTCTGTTTAAAAAAAAATGATAACAGCACTTTTTCCTAAAGTAATGCAGTTTGTCCTTTGAGCCACAAGGGGGAAGTGTTCCAATGTCCACTAAATGTATCAACCTTATCTCTATCTATCCGCATTAGGGTCACACCAAAAGATCACTATGAAGTTTGTAGTAGAAGCAGAAAGCATGATCAAATCCACGTCAGATCCACGTTTCCCCTGTTTGCTATTTAGTAAGCAAATCATATTTCCAAACAATTAACTTTCGGCTATTGTATGCATGGCAACTTAATCGGAATCAAAGTTGAATCTAATCTAATAATCGAATCACATCGTTTGCCTCGTATGTTACCACACACAAAGAATTTGACCTTGTTCTTTGCGCTCAGTACACAATACAACAAACAGAAATGAAGATCACGTTTGTGTTTGCGTGTTTGTGTCCCTGACAAACAGACTTATTATAGCTCTGGGAAACCGGAGCTATAACAAATAGTTTCTCCTCCATGTTCACTAGAAACTAGCGAGAATATACAATCCAGCTCTGCTATTGGTTGCAGCTTCAGCGCTGACGCCGCTCATTTGCATAAAGTTAAAATTATTCCAACTCTTCTCGGTGCTCTGCATGCGCCGCTCACTGCTGCTACGGTGACCGCCACTCCTCGTCGTCAGCTCTCATTCAAAATGAATGGCTGCCGGCTGCTTTTGCTGCTCAATCTTTTAGTGTGACCGCACAGTTAGGTATATAAATAGGGCTGAACGATATTGTAAATAAGTCATATTGCAATTCTTTTGACAGATATTGAGATTGTGATATGATTCACTATTAGTGAAAATGATTTTTGCATCACAATTTTCATTTTCACTGAAAAAAATATTAATTAAAACTATTAACTACTATGTGACATTTGTTTTCACATGTTTTCTTACATCTGGAGAAAAAAATGTGCAGGCCAGGGCATCTCTGCAGCACTACAGTGCTTCATTTATAATGGTGTTATACATTTACACATTTTACCCTTATAAAGAAATTGCAGCTCCTGCGATTTGGATATTGCACTTGGCCATATTGCGATTTCAATAATATTTCGATAAATTGTTCAGCCCTAGTGTGAAAAGCATCTGCAGTTGTTGCCGATGCTCTCTGTGTCTCTGGGGCGCAGCTCAGCACAGATGCAAAATCTTACATGACGGCGTTGTGTTTCATGTCATCAGATAACATGAAACACATCATCCGGCGGACAAAAGTAGTGGGGAGATCTGGGTGCAGGCAACATGGAGGAAAGGAAATATACTACCCACATTGAAATGATACAAAGCTGGTTAAAAAGCAACAAAGTTCCCCTTTAAGTCTCACCTTCATGGGGCAGGATTTCTTGTCTGAACTCCGTTGTGCAGCAGTTTCAAAGCAGTATGCAATTCTCTGGCCCTGGGGCCAGTGTTGTGGAGCTAAATGCTGCATGAAGTCCTCTAGACTCACCACACGGTGGTATGCAGAAAGGGCTTCCAGCTGAAAAAACTGGCTGTAGGGTTCATGGACCTGAATAGAATGACATAGACTCATGTTGTATGATAAATGTCTAATAAGCACAGGTGTGGATGTATACATAAAATGATTGAGATGCAACTTTGTGATAGAAAGTTCCCGAAGGTGTGCTCTCCTTTCCTGTACATTGATACATTGCATGCAGAATAATATAGGGTACATCATTTTGACATACATCAATTCTCAATAACTATAAACTGTTGACAAAATACTGATTGTGGACAACAGAGCTACCATCGATTAAAGTCAAATCATATTACTTAATAGTGAAGCATAATACATGATGCTTCACTGACAAAACTTACATTCACGTAAGGGGGTGCGTGGTGGCGGTATACGATCCAAGGAGGCACTGCCAGGGTGCGGTTCAACATTTTGGCAAATGCCAGAGAGCCAAGCAGGTGATCAGCCTGGTTCCCAAAGCGACCTGCGGAATAACATCACTTGACAGTACTCACTAAAATCAGCCAAAAATGTAAACAAACCCATACATCGATTCATATGAAATGCATTATTTACATTTGCAGTCCGTGAGGGGCCGTGACTTCAACTTTAGGACTTTAACTCAAGAAAGATTAAAACTACACACTTTTACAACAGCACAAGTTTATAAAACAGTCATCGTGACAAGAAGAATACAATAGGATTTCTTGGAAGAGTGTTCTTCTTGCAAAGTAGTTGACACAAAGTGGCAAAGTACGATAGGGAGTTTCCGTATAACTGTGATAAACATTTAGCGACCGGCCGACGTTATATGTATACCATGCTAGCATGTACACCAACAAAGTTACACTTAAAGGCATGCAAAGGCAGATTACCCATGCAAGGACAATACAACACGTAGCCATTATCGTCCCAGTTCAGGTCCTCTGCAAAAGTCGGACATATTTGTTGTAGAAGTGCTAAAAGTAACCATGTCAGAATTATACTTTGTGGGGCTTGTTGATAAGCCGCCATTGTGATTTATCAAATTACCCAACATGCACTGCGCCCATGAGCTCTGCTCCCAAACTGTAGACGGCTGCATTTGTAGTTGTGCTCACTGGTGGCGCCAATACACTCAATATAAATATTTGAAATAGAAATATGAATCGAGAAATAGTGTCACTGGTTGAAGTATGTAAGATTTAGCCTGACTGAATGCATCTCGTGTAGACAAAATGTAAGGAGAGATAGAAGTAGGCTAGAGAGGGATTCTATTATAGGCCTATTATTATGATATTTTGTAGCATAGGCCTACTTGATACAAATCAGACTCACAACTAAACACAATTTAAAGCTGGAATAATATTACACACATTTTGAAATCAATAACAGATAACCCCAACCAAAGTTTGGTACTATAGTTTGGTTATTTTGACCTATTCATATTAATAATATTTCTCATCTGGTCATATACAGTTCAGAAAAGAAAAAAATTGCATTAACCATTCCCATTTTGCCATATATTTTCTTCAAATCAAATGAATCCAATCAGTGTTATGTCCAATGATAAAGACCTGATGAAACAAGGAGCAGAGATTCCAGACGTTGGTCATTAGGGTTGTCAGTGGAGGCCAACATGCTTACTGTGCCTAAACAAACTCACTACACTGGGTATGAGCATATCATACAGTTACACATCTCTCTCTCTCTCTCTCTCTCTCTCTCTCTCTCTCTCTCTCTCTATAGTGGAATGATAGTAGCAGATGAAGTAATGAAGCTCAGATTATGTCACCAGTATATTCAATATTAAGTATTATTATTTTAAGCTCTGAAAAAATGTCAATGAAAAGAATGTATCGAAGGGAAAATACATGAAGTTTCAAGTATTATGAAATAATACTTAAAATCCAACATCCCACCTTCTCTGCCTTGCACTTATCATTTGAATAATGACAGGCCTAATGCTCCGACTGTGGCACACATTTGAGAGGAAATAAGGTATAGTCAACAAACATACATACACACCATATCATACTGGAAAATCTATCTTCACTTCCTTGCTCAAGAGAAGTGCCTGTGAAAGTCATAAAAAGAAAAAAACTTAACCTTAATGCATTTGGTGATGTATAGGTGACTATAGATATACAAGGAAAAACAAACTCAGTTTAACAGAAGTATTTTTTTGTCACAAAACAACCTTGTTGGCCTATACTAGAATCCCCCTTTGGCCACTGCATCAATGACGTGGATAAATACGAGCAAACCCCCCGTTCCACCCATGGGCCTTATCAACCAGAAGCAGGTCGGCGGTGCTGGCTGTCTATCACCTGATACCACAACTAATCACAAAGCTCCCAGACCCAGCTGAGAATGAGCTCTTGTACCTCTTCCCTGCATATGCTCACCATTGGGACACAGCACTTATTACATATAATGTTCCCAGTGACGTCATAACTACAATCAGCAGGACCGGATTTGAAGGGAAATATTCAAAATAACGGGTACACCTTTTAAGTTATCATAGCTGGGTATGGGGATGGCCATGTTTCAAATGTAATTCTGCTGGTGTAAAAAGTGTAGACTATTTTAAAGGATCTCAATGCCATTCCTTGACTTGTTTTCTTGCATCGTGTAGGCTGTGTCATTGCACTGGATCTGATGAGAACTTTGTAGGAAGCTAGTGATCACAATATGCGAAATGTGTGAAAATGTTTTGGACAGACCCATAGGGTCCCAGGGTGAGATCCAAAAACAAGTAACAATACTCCAAGCAATTACTCCATCAACATTGCAGTTCACCACAGTTATTGTGTTATTATTTCTCTGCTAGTTAGTCGTCGCTACAAAGCTATCCCTGAGCAGCAGAGTGGCTGTTGTGAAGTCACTCGCTTTGCTCTTTACTTTAAAGATGTTTATCACCAGTCCTCTCTAATGTAAACTGCCCATCTGTTTTAAACAAAACATGTAGAAAACGCACAACGCATATTCCCACCAAAATGTAGGATCCTGAACGGAGAGATATCTGGTTCCTCTGGTGACAAGGAAATACACTCCAGATGTGAACAAATTGTGCCCTTTCTAATTGTTATTGTATTCACCAATGCTGCTTTTGGATCGTTTGGGTTTGTGTGGAAGAGTGGGCCAAGAAGAGAAATGTTAACCAAATTTAAGTTGTGTGTGTGTGTGTGTGTGTGCCCGCATGAATGAAAGTGTGTGTGTATGTGCAAAATGTGCACATGTATGTTTATATAATTGTGTTAAAACAAGGGCTCTGAGGTGGAGAGCGTGAGGAAGGAGGTGAATATGGACAACCCTCCAGGAACCGCTTAAGATCTGAGCCACTGAGCCACCATAAACACACACACACACACACACACACACACACACACACACACATATGTTTCTGCTCAGAGCCTGATGACAGCTGCAGGCTCATTTCAGGGAATCACTTTATTCTATCATCATCATCATCATCATCATCTTCTTCTTCTTCTTCTTCTTCTTCTTCTTCATAATCGTCATCATCACGAATTAAATTGCTTGCTTTCTACGTTACGTCTAATTAGGACTGATTAAGTGGATGCTTAAGTGGATGCTGGGTAGAGATAACGCCATGGCGGTTTAATGATCCTTCTACCTTCAGTGGTGTTTACAACTGCACCAGGTTACATGGGGAAGAGGGAGAGAGACAGAGAGAGAGAGACAGAGAGAGAGGGCATGAAGGTGCCAGACTGGATGCAGGAATGAGAGCGAGCCGACAAGCCTCCTGGACTGTGCTGTGAGAGAGAGGTGGAACGAGAGAGAGAGGCAGAGAGGAGATGAAAGGAGTAAAGAGGTGTATTTACAGAGAGGGCGGGGAATTGTCGCATTTTGGGTTGTTTCGAATGATAGTTAAAAATCAATCCAGGACTATAAATATCAGACCACCACTTGACAATAATGAATCTGGCTCCAACCATGCTGTAATTGAAATAAACAAACAATACCACATTGAAAGAAGTCTTCCTATTTGTACTGTGAAATCATTGCATCTAATCAGTCCTCGCCCTTTGGTTTGTCTCTCATCTGTTCTTATCCGCGTCGTTTTAGGCTTACAGCATTGTTAAATAAAAAAATACGGGGAAAGTAACATAAACAATGTCAGCACGTGATCTGGGAGCCAAAGGGAAAGAGAGACGACATTGCCTTAAACTGAGGAGTCATTTTTAAACATTATCATTGATCATTTGAACATTTGTATTGAACTTGTACTATAACATAGTTTGCCTCACTGTGATGATTAAACAAAATTGAAAAAGACTGTGAGCGAAGTTTACTGAACTTGTTGCAGGTGATCCAGTGGTCCATGTCTGTGTCATCTTTAAGATCCTGGAATTGGTTCAGATGGTTGCCTTTAAAGGGCAACAAGTGTGCATTTGGATGGCGGGGAAAGTCTAGATTCAAGATTCAAGAGACTTTATTTATCCCGAGGGAAATTAAGGTGCAACAGTTGAAACAGAGGGGAATAAATGTACACTAAATATACTTATACTAAATAACAAACAAACTAAACTAAACTAAACAACTAAGTATAAACTAAATGTATTGACAGGTGAATGACTATATGTGACTATATGTGACTATATGTGAATGTCTATATACACTTTGTGTTTATACAAAATACATGAAAGTATCAAACAGATTTTAAGCAAAGAACCAAGTCATAGCAATGTTTTTTTCTATAAAGAAATATAGAAATGTGGTAAAGGTGCCAGTTTTGATTAAATCGTACTTATTTGATATTAAAAGCAATAGCCTATCAATACATTTGCATATTTTTTCATTACAATAGGCCTATATCATGAATGTAGACTATTAGTATTTCAATAAATGATAATTATGTATAAAACATGTTTAGAATTATATTCCATATTAAAAGAAAGCATCCTAAATCATTGTTTTTATTTAGTTGCTGTTATTTATTTTAGAAGTAAGTTAATAGGCGTACATATATGACGTTCCCATTTTCATTAAGAAGTAGGCCTACATTTGTCAAAATGTATATTTTGATTAAAAATGGTGATTGTTAGAACTATCAGAACATTGTGTTGTAGCCTAATGAGTCACTGCACCCCATTCAATTATATATGTAGGCATATTTCTTACTATGGCTACTATGGCTTTACAAACAAATTTCCTCGATACCAAAACAATTCTTATCAAAGGCTAAAAGCAAGTTATCGATTAGGGTACCGTTTAAAACGAAGTGCTCTCAATATTTTCTATTTTTGTCATTTTTATGGCACATCATTTTACGACAGCACATGATTCTACTGCATATAGGTCTATCCTAGCTACACCATTTAGTAAAAAGAAAAAATCAACAGGTAGGCTACTCGGTTCACTTTTG
>OMNO01011605.1:4198-14460 GCA_900303215.1 Trachyrincus scabrus | reverse complement strand
GTGTCCTGCTGTGGGAGAAGCCCGGGAAAGTCTTAGTAGATGGCATGTGGCAGGGGGAAACTGCCACATCTGGCGCCCATACAGGGACTTCTCCCACGGAAGGTAGGACACAGAAGGGCTGCCCTGGGACGCACTGGAGCTACCAGCCGCGGCGATGGGCAGCCACCTCCCAGCACCAGCCTTTCCCCGACGGCAGCGACGGTCGGTGGTGGAGCCCAGCAGAAGACAGGGGAGGCAGCGCAGCGACCGCTATGAGCAACCGTCTGTTGCTAGCTGCCATTGGATCCAGAGAGGGCTGTGCGGGCCCTCCGAGGAGCTACCACCACGGCCCAGCTGGCGAGCCTCCTCTCAGCCCGTCCAGACAACCCTGCAACCGCCAAGTCCAGTGACACCTCCGCCAGCCAAGGCAGCAGCCCTGGCCTCCAGTCTCCAGGATGGAGGGGGAGGGGGGGTTGGCGGGTCACACTGGGGAGGTGTGGGGACAATGGGGTTGGGGGTTGGTGAAGTGGGGAGGGGGAGTAGGTTTCCTCAATTTGGTGTTGGGGATATGTGAAGTGTGATGTTGGTTCATCTGGTCCGAGTCAGACTGATTGGACTCTGGGGCTGGATGAGGCTGCACACCTGTGGGGCATTGGCCAATCAAGGCCCACAGGCCACCACCACAGACACTCGAGACGAGCGCTAGCATATACCATCTACTCTGCCTGTTCAAACTACCTCAAACTTCACAATAAACCGGTTTAACCAACATCTGCCTGTGTCCTGCTACTGGAGAAGCCCTGGAAAAGCCACTGTAGTTGGCATGTGGCAGGGGAAACTTCCACAAAGCTGAACCAGACTTTGTTTTTAGAATGACACAAATCAACTTTGGCTTAATCAATATTCAGAAGCATCAGTGTACACAGTACCCTCCCCTCCTGTGGGGACACAAGACCAAAATCACATATGCGTACTCTTACACAAATACGCAACTCCCCAACGTCCTGGAAGAACTCAAATCTCCTGGAATGTCTGCTTATTAGAGATTATTGTATGTAGGCTAAGTTGTTTCCTTTCACAAATACATCATCAAACTGTAATGGTGAGTTGTCATTTCACAAATACATCAAACTGTAATGGTGAGTCTTTTTGCAAAGATTAATGTTTAGGGAAACTATTTCAAGAGTTTCTTTATAGTGACGGGTAAATCAAGGACAACATGGCCTCGTTTGGACAATCATTCATCCTGATTCTGGCTATATCATCTTATGGTGCCCATAGCCGACCTGCAAGTAGGCCTATATGTAATTACTTTTTTTGTAAAAAAAATATGTAAAAACTTTTTTTACCTCAGTACCAAATATGTTAAATGAGTCACTGATTCTCTGTTATACAGTAACTTGAAGTCTTATGACACCATTTTATTTAGTAAGCTGTGCTAATTGGACTTATTTCATTTCTAATTGCAGTTAGGTTTGATGAGGACCTAATAGTTACATTTCACCAATCACAGGATGTTATTTGCTTATTGTTTATTGGTTGGCTCCACCGTCAACCTCCCACCTGCTTATCGTTTATTGATTTGCTCCAGTGTCAACCGCCCACCTCCTTACTGTTTAATGGTTCGCTCCAGTGTCAACCGCCCACCTGCCCAAAATGGAAAGCTTCATTGGCGCTGTGGAGCAGGTGGAACATTCCAACCCCACCCTGACCCCGCTCGCCCTCGTCAGAGCCTTGCGGAGGATCGCTGGCCACAACGACCCACTCATTGTCCACTACCTGGGCGCCTCCAACCACCTCCCCGGCCACTCCGTCACCCTGGACCAGGCCATCTTGAACACCTCTTCCTTCAGCTTCTTCGACAAGGCCGTGCACCACATCGTGACGGACCATGGGGAGGAGTGGGGCGTGGTGCTGGCCCCGGACGGCACCACAGTGGCCCAGGCTCCTCTGCTGCTGGGCATTGAGGCGGGGCTGAGGGCCCGGGAAGTGGAGGGGGGAGCCTCTGCGGTGGTGGGAGGGATCTTCCCCCTCACGTTGGGCAGGTCTCTGGGCCTGTCCTTCCTCAGCCTGCAGCATCGCCTAGGGCCCGGCGGCTGCTGGGGCAGCGTGGCGCAGCCCAGGGTGTTCCAGCTTTCCTGGATGCCCACCCTTGCCACTGACGCCCTGATCAATGGGGGCATGGATGGGGCCATACTGGGCACCGACCTCAGCAACCTGTCGTCTGCCTCCCAACCGCTGCAAACAAGACTCGTTGAGGGATTACTACGGCTACGTCCTGCACGAGGGCCATGGGCTAGAGGATGTGAGCGACCACGCCAGCCGGCGGGAGGTCTCCAGGTCCCTCCTGGATCCCAAGAGGCAGGTGATGGAGACGCTGGTGCTGGTGTGGAAGCTGGAGAAGACTGAGTGGATCGCCCTGGACAACGGACTGAAGGTGTCGGTTAAGGAGGGGCTGCAGGCCTTCACTCACAAGTACTGGGGTAAGAGCTGCCCCACAATCCACCCGAGAGGTTACCACAAGTGATTACAAACTAAGTAAAGCATACAAGAATAATTAATGGTGAATGGTATGTATGAATGGTATATATATGCCGGTGTTTATATATATGTTATATAAAAAGTGGGCATATATATCCTCACAATATAAAAAGTTAAAAGGTATTTGGGCGTTTGTGTGACTCAGGAGTACAAAGTCCTGTTGCAATTTGTAACCAGCCTAAACAGGATCTTACCAACTTGTCTGTTCTCCCCATATCCCTTGCTGATAGAATTCACTCTGTTAAGATGGTCATTATGCGGTCATTATTATCTCATCCACACTATTCCCATCTTCATTCCAAAATCCTTTTTCAAGGAAATAGATACACACATATCCACCTTTTTATGGAATAACAAGATTCCACGAGTACGCAAGGCTTTATGGAAAGGCAAAAATGGATGGGAGGTTTGGCCTTACCCAATGTTATGTATTACTACTGGGCTGCTAATATACATAAAATTCCTTTCTGGATATCTGCACTCACCAGGGGGGACGGACCCTTGTGGTCTCGTATGGAGGACTTCTAATGTCAACCAACATCTCCTGTTTCCTTAGTGTGGGCCATCTTACCATTAAGGAAGAAGCATCAAACAAATAATCCTATTGTTAGAAACTCACTCAGGATATGGGCACAGTTTAGGATTCACTTTGGATAAAAAGAAGCTAGTACATTTACGCCTATCACATCTAACCCCCTGTTTACACCTTCATTTATTGTTTCAGCATTTCATTTATGGTCACAGGAAGGTTTAAAATGTGTTAGGACCTTTTCCATGATCAGTTTGTTTCCTTTAATTACCTGGTATAAGAACACAAGGTTCCTCAGTCACATTTTTTCAGCGATCTTCAAATCTGTGACTTTACAAAAATAACCTTTCCTTCATTCCCTGCTCTTCCTCCTGCAGGAGGATAGAAAATTGCCTAGATATTAATCCATATAAGAAGGGACAGATATCGATATTATATAACTTCATACTGAACACTGCTAGTCCCAACCTGGCAGGCTGCAATTGCACTGCAACTGTTTGTAAGAAGGAGGTTGCCCCTAATCCAGTCATGGGCATCTTTGGAACAGCCCCTGAACAACATTCCCAACTTGCCAATCGGAGGCAATAGCACTACTTGCTCATCGCCTTATTCTTTTTAAGTGGAAGTGAAAGCCACACCACCATCACATACACACTGGGTTAGGGAAGTCATGACGCATTTTAATTTTGAAAAACTGAAATACTCAGTTCGTAGCTCGGTCCAAAAGTTTCACAGGATATGGGAGCCTTTCCTAGATTATTTTGAAAAGGAATTTTCCCCAAAAGAGCCCCTACAGCATGCCACTTGTGTTCACTTGTGTTCCATGTATTTAAGTTCCTTAGTTCCTGCCCCAGTTTGTCGGTTTCTTGTTTGTTGTTGGTTTGTTTCTGTCTGCCTGTTTTCTTGAAGTAAGCTTCCTTTCACACCTACCCTGAGTCTGATCTCTGATACCCGTATACAGCCTTGAATGCAGTGTCAAGTGCCATCCCAAGGCCAGTACTGGTCATTGCCCTTTTTAGTATTTTATTTAAGTAGGCCTAGATGTTCCTATGGGGTGAACTGTGGCTACAACTCAAGCCACTAGAGGTTGCTAATGGGAAAACTTACTGTAGCAATTGACCCTGCTACCTGCCACTTAAGTGACTTTTCAGGGCTCCTCCGAACACCAAGGCACAGGTAGTTGATAGAAACCAGTTTATTGCAGGGTTTGAGAATGGTTTAAGCAGGCAGAGCATGTGGTATGTGCTGACATGTTACCACTCCTCCTGAGCGTGTGTGGTGATGGCTGGTTTAACCTGTGGGCCTTGATTACTCAAAGTACCAGTGTGCAGCCTCACCCAGCCCCAGAGTCTAATCAGCCTGACTCGGCCACCAATAACACACACACTCCACACTTACATAGCGCAGGTTTAAGTATACATTAGACCTTGACTCACATTCACCCATTCATACACACAGCAGTGTCCATGCAAGGCAACAGCCAGCTTGTCGGGAGCAGTTTTAGGGTCAGGGACACCTCGGCATTTGGCTAGGAAGAGACAAGGGGAATCGAACCGGCAACCTTCAGGTTACCAGAACACACTCTACCTCCTGTGGCTTGCTCATTCTATGATTGTCACTTCCTCCAGGTTGATGTAGCTCCAGACGGTGGTCGACGCAAACCCAAAGGACAATGGGAGAGCAAGATGCACCTGGACCAAGGCACTAAGATCTTGGTTGAGTTCACTGAAAAGATCCAGAACAAGTTTCCTGACTGGAGCAAAGAACAGCAGCTTAAGGGTTTGTGTTACAAACCATAAAAGTTAAAACATTATAGTGGCTACTGGATATAATAGGCCTACAGTCTTCATTTATATATGTGTAAAACTACCCTGTGCATTTTAATAAGGTTAGTTTAGTTAGTCGTTTGTGATTTATTTGACTCTGCAGGAGGGATTGCTGCCTACAACACGGGAGACTGGAGTGTTGATACCTATGATGGAGTGGAGAAGACTACTCCAATGAGCCTAGTGGTACAAACGACGAGCAGAAGTCATCCTCTTACTGTGTTATAATCTGAATCTGAATCTGAAGAGTAGTGTTCACATTCATCAGTGGATGATAGAGCTTTTGTGCACTTCATTGATGTGCATGTAGTACGAGAATGGGTCTTAAGCGACTTACATTGAATCTACATTGCAGTCCAATACGAAAAGCTATGATCATCTTCAAATTGTGATCTACAAATCTATCCATCTATAAATGTCAAATATATAAGCACTTGGTGTATTGATATTTTTACAAAATACACAATTGTTCATTGCAAGCTTATGAATATTTTAAAAACGATGGTACTGTTTTCACCTCGTTAACAAACACGTTAACTACTGTATGTCAACAAATACATGTTAATAAATGTGCTGTGCAGAAACTTAATTTTGTGAATTGGCTCCACCAATGCAAAACTACACCTTACACAGCACTCCTTTCAATACAGTGATGTTTATTTCAACATTGTCCAGTTTCTTGAAATTAAACATTACAAAGGGATAAGTTGCACTACGCGTGACACATTTTGATACCATTGTACAGACAGAATAATGGTTTTCATTTCCTGTAGACCTTGATGGTTTTCATTTCCTGTAGACCTTGATGGTTTTCATTTGTAGAATTCTGAGCTTCTGAACAACAAATGAAAGGCATTTGAGCACCTAATAATAATAAAAACAATAATCATAATTCAAAATTGATTAGTAAATGTATTAAACAAAAAAAAGGTTAAATAATAATGTACACATAATTTATAAGTTCCGTCATGGTCAAAGTGAATTTCATTTTCAAAAAATCAAATATTGTCATTATGATATTTAGACATAAATACAGTCACAAATACAAATGGCTTCTAAATGACAATATTTATAACCTGGGCCCAATGACCCTGAGACACAGATAATACTGTATGGGGAATATCAAACTCCTTGACTAGTGTGAGCTGAGCACCATCATTCCATAACCGCCATGGCCCAACATTTTGAACCAAAATTATAATAATGATAATGTACTACAAAGATATGCCCTGCACATAGCATTGGCCTACAGCAGCCTACTATGCTATCCTGGTATGGCTTCAGTTGTCCTTAAATGCCAGATCCCCAATAAGATCATGACTCCCAATAAGATTCATTGCATCTTTGCAAAAAGGGGATTATATTACCTGTATGCTAAGACACCTTCCCCCCTGGCTGTGCTTCCGTCCACGAGAGTCAGTCAGTAAGTCAGTCAGTCTTCACTTGTAGCCTATAGGAGCAGCAGTGCTGCCTGAGCGCTAGCTTGCTCTGGAAGCCGAAGTGGCAGCGGGGGCAGCAGTAGGGCCGCTCCCAGCTGTGTTTACGACAGTGTGTGATGAGGTTGGAGCTCTGGCTGAACGCCTTGCCACACACACGGCATACGTGGGGCTTCTCACCTGGAGGAGGAGGAGAAACAGTGTCTTTGTTTATTAAATCTTTATTTAACCAGATGAGTCTCATGTGAGATTAACATTTATTTTCCAAGAGCGACCTGGCCAAGAAAGCAGCATTAAAATCCTGTGGAATTATTGGTATAATAATTCCAATTATATTATTATAATGAATAGTCGGTCAATGAGTCATGCATTGCATCTCAGGTAATCTCGGATCCAGCAGTCCTGTTATAGCAGAACTTCTGGGGCGAGACGCACAGAGGAAACCAAAAGCTGAAATGATAGAGTTGCGCCTTGTTTCCTGTTTCGTTATGGAGATTTCTACCAAAGAGAAACTACTTTGCACGAGTGGATGAAGCTTTCAGAAGGGGATTTTAATAAGTGTATTCCTACAGTGGCCAGTCTACACGGTGTTGATTTGAAACCTTTTTATAGTTTACTAGTGCTGGCCCGAGTTTGTGTTTGCCAATTAAGATCTCCAGCAACATGATTGGTCAAAACAAATATGAAGCGAAAGAAAGTGAAAGCCCCCTTCCGCCCATATTTGAACTAGTCTGTCTTTAGATTCATATCTAAAGTCTGATTTGTGAGACATCTCAGGTGATACATGGGACTTCAGTATAGAGTCTAGTGAAGATATAGGTATTGAGTAATTGGCCCACGTGACCCGACTATAACCACTGGTATAGGTGGTTGCGGATCAGCCTTTGTAATAGTCGGTATTTATGATAGGCGGGTGGTTTGCGGGCGGGTTAGTTAAAATCAGCTTCTTTATTTTTTTGCAATTAATTAAAAACATTTGTAATATTAATAGGCCTATTGTGTCATTATCAAACTTGACTGTGTTTGGTTAATTAGGCCTAATCCAAATGCATTACCGATAGTAGGCTGCACAAGCTCACGCTAATTCTCAGATTAAATAACAGCTTCAAATTATGGTTGTCTGCAAATCTCCTAAATATGAAACAAAATGATTAATAACAAAGCAAGTAGAGGCTATGGCCTCAACTTGCTCTGCCATTTCAACTAATATTAGCCTAATAGGCATAGGCCTAAATGTTGCTCATTTCATTACTTTCTTTAAACTTTTTAAGAAAAGCCTTAGTGAATAACTACGTTTGTTTTAGCCTTAGAAAAATCGTAAATGGCCAGCAGAGGGGGGAGGGGGGAACATGGTTGGGGAGCGGACGCTTCCAATTTTCCGTTTACAAACGGCGGTTCTAGTAGCTGTCGGGTGCAGTTACAGATTCGGGTGAGAAAATACCTGAACCACGCATCACTAGTCCTCATTCACATCAGTTCCCAGAGGAGGATGCACAGAAATCCTATTTTACATGCCATCTTCAAAACTAGACTGGATATAATGTCGCAAATGTTAGAAGTAAAGTTACAGCCTATAACGGGGGTCTGGGGGTTGTACCCCAGAAAATGTTTTCACAATGTAACGTCATTTTTCTGCACTTATACAGAGATGCCTTCGCTATTCCAACAGGCCATGTAAGACAAAAGAATGACAAGTAAAATGTCATCGTTGCTTTTTCTGTCAATTTGTGATGTGATTTCATGTTGACAAAACTTTCACTAAAAGAATATATATAAAAAAACAGGATTTCTAAAAGTTAGGGGACATGTCCCCCCCATCGCTAGTGAATCCTATGGCCATGAACTCTCCCCAGACTCACCAGTGTGTATGAAGGTGTGTTTCTTCATGTCCGACTTCTGGTGGAAGCGCTTCCCACAGTACTGGCAGGGGTAGGGCCTGGTGTCGGAGTGGATGAGCAGATGAGTGGACAGAGTGGAGGAACGCTTGAATACCTTCCCGCACACCGTACACCTAAAGGTTTTCTCCTGCAATACAAACATGATGGATTATGAGGATCTTAAATGATTAAAAAAAAATTCCCTTTCTTTCATATGCAAGGTATATATATACACTCAGAAATAAGGAGTGGATGAAACATATCTACAAATAGTTTTGAGGATTTGAGGAAATAGAAATGATTTGCAAAATAAATAGCAAATGAAAATAATTTCCTTCGCCTCCAATCAGTTGAAAGAATGAAACATGTATGTAGATTCCTGTCTGACCTATATTACTATATTATTATTAGTGGCTCTTTCTATCTTCCCAGTCCTCACCTTTACAATTTTCCCAGTTGTAGAACACGTTTTAGAATTTATCAATTTCCCAATTCCCAAATCAATTAGTTCACTGGAGTGGAGCTGGTTGGTTTCTCTAGTTTTTTTTAACCACAAAACGAGTAGCGCTTGTGATATGCTTGGCTCTCTTCTACACACACTGCCTTTCCCTTTCCACCTGTTTGCCCTGTCTATACATTTCATCTGAATAAGTGAAACATCTAGTGGGCTATGTTGTGTCTCAGTAAAGCTAAATACATGTCATTCTTTGAATCCTTTAAATCGAGTGTATATTTATATTTAGTTGTGACGGTCAATATCCTGACCAGAACATTTGACTGGGACATACCATTGGCGAGAGCGGGAGTAATCTGTTTCTCCCAACAGAAGTGGAAGCATATCTACTGTCAAGACTGCAGGTGGCAGTATCTCCACAATCTAAAACAAAGACACAGGTGAAGTTCATCAGATATGGTAATTAAACCAACAACAACAACTAAAAACAATATATATACATGATAATATATTACATTATATTTTTTGACAATTGATGAAAGGGTGCAAATATTTTTTGGCAATTTTGCAGGTCACAAAGCCAATACTCCCCAAAATGATCCTACTCCAGTTGTCTTGTTACAAAAAAACACTATATAACTAACTTACTGATTGAATGACAAATCAATACACAATGAACAATCGAATAAAATCCAAAATAATCAATATAAAATGCTCTCTCTTACTGGATGTGTTGGAGCTGAGTGGCTGAAAGGCAGCGGTGGGCTTTGGAAGCAATGAGGAGCAAATCACTGTGCGATTACTGTGTATTATTGTTGAGGAGTTCTCCAAGGCACTATCCCAGGGCCCCCTTTGTTTCCGGACTTCACAAAGTGTTATCATAGAAGTGCTTTGGCCAGAGCAGCTCAATGTTGGCCGATGGTGGTTCAGGTCCCTTCGCTTCACCAGGAAAGAACGAGGCATACTTCTGGCTGACGGCGATGAACCTACAAATGTGGTGTTGTAGACAAAGATAGTGGCTGTAAATCGTCATTGGGGTTCAATAATAATTGCAGAAATAATTGTTTTTGACTGATAGATAAAAAAGCAAAAGATAACAAAATGAACAAAAGTAACTGCTAGTAAATGCTTCTGTGTTTGTATTCAATATTTCAATAGATAAATAATATACATACACTTACCAAAATATTATTTCTTCAAGCTTATGGGAAAATCACATCAGCAAAAGAATTTCATCATATTTTTCAGAACTTCAATTGCAACACCTCACTCTGAAAAGATACGTAAGGTCAACAACAAAACAACAAAACAAAAAAAGATTAGCTCCAGAAAATCAATCACATCACCGCTCGAAGCTGGTATGTTGTTGAGCGCTGAATGTAGACCACAATAATGATGAGAAGAAGGAAGTGTAAAGCTCTTGGACCACAGTGCTTCCTCAATGCAACCGTAGCGCTGCAACAACACACCAGAGGCCCTCAAAAAGTAACAATTGTTAGCATCAAGCGGCTCAACAAAGATAACAATTTGGCATTTATATACTATGGACAAATTGATCGGCAATAGGTTGTCGATGAGCAGTCTTTTAGTGAAGTAGCATTAGGGGGTTGGTCTGTGTGG
>OMNO01011565.1:622-26695 GCA_900303215.1 Trachyrincus scabrus | reverse complement strand
AGGAGTGTGAAAGCTTCCTTAGTCTTCTCAAAGTCCTGTGCGTCGTTGACTCCCTCTATAAAGATGTTCTCCCCAAACGACGTGTAGGTGAAGTCCTCAGCACTGGCTGAATACACACACAGACACACACACACACGGAGGAAACCCATAAATGAATAGAGATTCAGAACAATCAATTCTATAGAGCAGCCAAAAGACAAATTCAGTGTGTCAGTGGAACCCGACAATGGATCGACCCACAACCATTTTGGGTCCCAACCCATAGTTTAAGAACCGCTGCTATGGAGATTAATTCATTTGAAATAAGACATTTATGAATTGGGGAAAATTCATGTTCAGCTAATGTTATTGTTAGTTAACTGTTTTTCACCATATAATACATCTGTGTGTGGCAATACTTAGTAAACATTTACTTAGTTGTAAATGTTTTATATAAAGATAAAGATAAGATGTACTTTATTAAAGTGTAAACTACAGTACATTCTTAAGTAACTACTTTCAAAATGGAACAGACGGCATTCAATTATGTTTATATTGCCTAGGTTACCAAAGTTGAGGAACAACATTGTGATATTTTCTAATTAAATAGTTCAATAACAAAGCATTAAAGTAAACAACCTCCCTGTATCTCATTAGCAGCGAATAAACACATAGCACTTGAATAAGTATACTTACACAAGGCCAAGTCTTTGAACTCTGGTAAACTAGCGCAGGCACACAGCTGATAAAATATGTGGTAGTTCCTCTCATCCTCCGCCTAAAGGGAAACAGAAATACTTCCATAAAACGTTTGTATTGTGAAAAACCTTTAGCCTGAACTACTGAACTATTGAACACTGCAGCCATCACTTTTGTTGAGAAATTGTGTGAACTACCATTTCACTTCTCTTTCCATTTAATGCATCTTATTTATTCATTTCTCTCAAAAGGAATTTGGTCTGGGTTAAGATCAGAAGAAAATCTTGATTTGTGGCAGAGGATCTTGCGGTGGAAATCTATACTTTATAATAAATTGTTTTAACAACCGAACTGTCTTTACGAGAATTTTACTACATCAGATACGGGTATACACAGACTCAGTCTAACTAGAGGTCTCACCACACAGGGCTTCGCCAACCTGAGAGAATGAGCCCCGACTGCAAGCAACACAAAAGGTTTATACCATAATGATAATACAAATGTCTGGGTCAGGCCAGGCTGTTAACAAAACAAGACAGGATGTGCCAGATTCGTTTACTCAAACAAGTAGTTGTTTACCAGAACTCTATCTCACTACTGCCAGCACAGCAACCCCCCCGAAGGTCATAAGCACAACACATCAGAGGAACATAGAACATTTCCATGACAATCTCAAACTACACCAGGACACAGCTCACCTGAAAGACAAAAACGAGACACAGCTCACCTGAAAGACCACACGGGACTTCTCCAGCAGGTACGTGCGCATGTTCGCCCCGATGATGTGGTAATGGCGGTCAAACCCGATCTGGATGTACTTCCCAAAGCGACTGCTGTTGTCGTTGCGGGTCGTCTTGGCGTTTCCGATGGCCTTCGTGGACGGAAGGAAAAGCCAAGAAATTCATTATACACGCAGAATGTTAAAATGCAAAAGTAAATACAAGGTGACCAAACGACATAAAAACATGTTTAGATTGTGTCTCTTGGGTCCAGAAGAGAGCTGGTACATGATATGGATATCAATAATGTGGTATTGTGATACTCATATCATGATACTAGAGTTGATAAAGATGAATTATTCCAAGACTTTTGACTACAAAGTATTTGATTTGAAGGGATTATGTGTAGGATTTTGACATGCATAAATCGCTTGAAATTGCCAATATATGACCAGGTTGTATAGTAATATAACAATGAAGACCTTCCCTGACTCTCTCTGTTGCATAGAAGATTTCTATTATGTTTTAACTTTATACGACAAAAGGTGTGGTATACAGAAACCAAGAGGATTACACATTAAATTACAAAAGGGCAGTGACCATGGTATAAACAGAGAACCAACGCTTCCACAAAATAATGCATAAAGCAATGGGACAAATAGTCATGGCAGCCAAAAGTATTGTATTGTAATATTGGAAATACAGGGAGTCACCACGGTATAGAGAAAGCAAAGGATTTTAAACAAGCGATGAAAGGAGGGTAGTATCGTAAGGCAAGGTTGCAGCATCACGTTTTTTGTATACAATGATGTAGTCTCACATATCAGATTAATATCTAAAGTCTGATAGGAGACTAGCTCACATCTGAGTGAATGGGGCGTTTCACTTTATTTCACTTTGAATGGAAGGTCTATTAATCCTATTAACTAGGCTATTAACCAGACAGCATAATAAATGGGATGATAATCTTTCTTTTACTTAAAAGCCTATAAAACCTAAACAATATATACATGTGTGTGGAGTGTGTGTGGTTGGTGGCTGGTTTAAGCAGCCTGCACACCTGTGGGGCATTGGCCAATCAAGGCCCAAAGGTTAAACCAGCCATCACCACACGCTAACATGTTAAGAGGAGCGTGCTTAAAACATTCTCAAACTCTGCAATAAACTGGTTTAATCATCGCTCCCTGTGTCCTGTATCATCGGAGGAGCCCTGAAAAGCCATGGTAGATGGTATGTAGCAGGGTTTTCTTCTAACTTAGATAATTGATAGATAATGCGCTCCTTTGGTACAGCAAATGCAGGGTATGCACATATACACTGGATATGACAGAATCTGCATTAGTCTAATCAAAAATGTTCTATTTAACTGACACATGATATAGTTGACTGTTGATTGTTAGTTATTTGTTATTAAGGACAGTACATGCGTAACATTATCTAATTAACTCACAGAGATGGTCTCTAGTAGCAGTAGTAGGTTTCCATGACTATGCAGATATTCAGCCTGTTGGCTTTCCAGTTGTATTAAGATAACCATATTATTATTAAGATAAACTATCCTTCATACATTGAAGCCTACAATTACTATTTTTCTTTGAATATGCGGGTAAAATGCTAAATGGGTTATTGAGTATGTGTCTATAAATCTGCATTTGTGTGGAAACCTGTCTTGCTGCGACACTTTGGCGGTAGCCATTTGATTTGCTCAATAATATGAAGTCCTGTTCCTTTTCAGCCCTCTCTGAAATTTCATCTGCTTCCTTTTGCATTGTTTCAATGCTTTTAATGACTTTCGTTTATCGCTTTCCTTTTCTTTTCATTTGCAGATTGCCTTTTTTTCTTTTCTTGATCCTCCAGGTACTGGATGTACCTCATCCAGGCTGTCTTGCAGTAGTCCATGAGAGGTTCAATGGACGACCATCCAGCCCGTCTTGGACCATCCGCAGGGATTTCAGAGTTTGCTCTTTTAAGTTCTCGACCAGCATGTCCCTATTTACAGAGTAGCTTTCGACTTTCGACTGCGGCTCGTCCATGAGACAGTGTGAAGAGGCATTTGAATAAAATCCAAAGGTTGGCAAACTGTGCTTGATCTGCATATTTTCAAGTAAAAGCATTGATAAAGTCACTTTTGGGGTCAAAGCTACTGAACTCTTCCTTGTGGCTCTGTATGATCTGGCAGTTAAAGGCCTTGTATTCACCAAGGATCTGGTCACGTTGAAGAGCACTGCACCACTTTGCATTGAGCAACAGCTGGAGGAGCTTTTCAAACATTTGTATAGCTCTCTCCTCTTCTGTAACAGAGCATCTGATCCAGAGAGCTCACCAGCCTGACAGCAGGGAGAGGAACATGACACAACCCCTCTTGAACTGCTGTCCCAGCAGTGGATTTCCAACCATCTTCTCCGTAGCCTTGGTTAGTGCTTGCTTGGTGGCAAAGCCCACATCAACCTGCTTGAGGGGCATGTGAAGTGCTTCATTGAGGGGGAAGTGCAATATCCAAATGGCAGGAGCTGCAATTTTTCTATGTACATTTATAACACCATTAGAAATGAAGTACTGCTGCAGAGATGCCCTGGCCTACACATTTTTTTCTCCAGATGTAAGAAAACATGTTTGTTTGGTACAGACCCCGACAAATATCACATCATGATTTTAATATTTGTCAGTGAAAATGAGAATTGTCATGCAAAAATGATCATTCCCACTAGTGAATCATATCGCAATTGTGATATGATGAATATAATTTCTTTTACCATATCGTTCAGCCCTAATCGATACCTGTAGAAGCCTCTTTGGATTGAGTGGCGACAGACTGGTTTTAATCTCCTCAAGAATTTCTCTGCTTGTGTGTCCCAAAAACTCTTGAGTCCAAGTAATGAACCACTATTCCCTGCTCATCTTCACTCCAGTAGTGTACAACTACTTCCATCTGCTCCGTCTGTGTTATCTTGTCAAGGCATTCGTCAAACGATATCACACAACAATTGTCTGATCTCTTTTATTCGTTTCTCTCTGAAATATGGTGCCAGGCAGGCTGCCTCTGTTGAACCACATGCTAATTTCTTTGCAACTTCACTGTCTGGGAACATTTGTTTAAATAAGCTAGATAAATCTGCACATGAGAAAAATGAGAAAGCAACATTTAGATAATCCACCTAATCTCAGCTTCTAAAACAGCTTGGCTAGAGAAGTAAGTTATCGCTGTGGCATGGCCCGGAGACGTCAAAGGATTTCCTGCAAAACGTGCAACACGCTCTGTGCAAATCCCCAAGCACCTCTCCTATCCAGTCCTTGAACTGAGGCTTTTGCTTTCACTCTATTTTGCACTGCCTTGCTGACATTCTCACTCACTTCTGTAATAACAAAACACACAAACATTTATAATACAAATGTAATTTAAAATTCTCTGACAATCATCAACTATTTTACTGATTGTGGTAAAGTAAGAGCCAAAAATACAGAGAAAACAATGACTGAGATAGTACACAGCCAAAACAGATTCCTCAAGGATAAATACAATACAGGCTAATCCTAAAAGGCTCATAATATAGAGCCTAGACATTAAATGGGTTTAATTTAAATGAAGGTTGGCAATATCGGCAAAAATAAATATTACTCCGAAAGCTTACAAACATGTGTTCAGCAAGGTAAAGTAATGTTTCATTCAGTGACGGACATTTCATTAGAATGTTCACCTCAAAAACCTTTGACAGACAACTGCAACTTTTAGTTGGTGACTGAACCCCAACACTATTGTCAAAGGAATGAACGGTCGGCAGGCAAAATAAAAACCATGAAATGTGTTTCGTGGCGTAATTTCGCAATTTTCCATGACATGTTCTAACCTTTTCCAGGACATTTGATCAATTTGGACATTTTCCATTAGTCTTCCATGACTGGACTTTTTAAAATATGGTTTTCCAGGACGCGTGGGAACCCTGACAAGCTAAAACATCCTGTCCGGACACCAACGTTAGAAAAGGTGTCTGTAAAGGTTTCAAATCAACAACCGTGTAGACTGGCCGCTGTAGAAAGACACTTGTTAAAATTCCCTTCTGAAACAAATAACTTTTTCTTCGGTAGTATATGGCCATAATGAAACAGGAAACAAGGCGTAACTCCGCCCCTTTCAGTTTTTGGTTTCCGGCCCAGGCTGTGTGCCATCTCCCCCCAGAAGTTCGGCTATAGAACAGTAGGACTGCCGGATCCGACCAAACCACCAGTACCCCTGCTCACCTCCATGATGGGGCTGGAGGCCAGGACCTTCTCCTCCACGTTGGTGTTCCCCGCAGACCCGCCCACCGTGGCGAAGAAGCGCATGGCGTACTTGGCCGACACCGTCTTCCCCGCACCAGACTCGCCGCTCACGATGATGGACTGGTTACGCTCATCTCTGTGGAAGTAATAGAGTCAGGGGTATTTAAAAAGTATATATTATTTGTTTATCGGTTTTCCACACATGAATCAGTCAGTAGTAAAGCCCAATAGAAAAATAGCCTAAAACAATACACGTCAACAACCCCCTGAGAGAATAGAATACAATTACATTCAAAACAAACCACACATATATATTATATAATATAATAAATAAATAAATACTATAATAATAAATAACAAAAAACATAACAAAAATAGTAACATTCAGTCAGCTTGGTCAGTTTTCACAAAGCACATTACATTTTACAAAGTATTTTAAAAGGAATATTATTCACTTGCTATTCTAAATCAATTCTACTTCAAATCAAGACCATCTCGATGGTCGATGATGGTCCGGTCTAGGAGAACTGGTGTGATTGGTTTTGATTCTCACTGGGGTCACCGATGCTACAAGGAATGGTCCAAGGACTTTTTTTTGACAAACTGGAACAGCTCCATTTAAAAAGAGACCACAGAGATGAGTTACTGAAGGTTACGCATAAGTGGTTCAAAGGAGATACTCAAGTCACGGGATCATATCGAGGTATTTTATTGTATATAGAACCTTCAGAGTAAAGAGTGAAAACTACATCAATAAACAGATCATATCCCAGTAAAACCAAACCAAGCAGGAGGGTTTCTGGTCAAATCAATGGGCTGAAGACCACAATTATCCTCCAACGCTTACATACACATCTGGGTCAATACAACACTTTTTATTCATAATCCATCCCTTCATGACAGGCAAAAAAAGATGTTATGAGTGCAATTAGTCTAGTTTTCATCCTACACTGGATAATTTGATCATGTCTTCTGTGCAATAATCCTTGACACAACAATGTGTGAGCACTGCAGCATACTTCAGATTACTTTTGCAGCACTGTTCTGCTCCTAAGTCTTCAAGAGTTAGGGGCACATGTGCGTGTTAATGAATGGGTCGACTTTTTGCTCATTACTGAAATGTCCCTCATAGAAAAAGATTTTTTAAACTCAATTAAAAAAACAACTCTCAAATTGTATTTCGCATTTGTGCAAGTCGGTTTGTTTTCACAGTAGCACGGCTCTATTTTTAGTCGCCCACGCAAGCAAAATGGGCTTAGTGTAGAGCCCTGACTTTATTGTCCATACAAAGAGATGACAACAACAACGACGAAGAAGAAATATGACTACAAGGTGCAGCCAGCCAGGTGGTATGTGTGTAACAGAGGTCTCCTACCTGGCCATCTGCTTGTATGCCTCCTCAGCCACGGCAAATATATGGGGGTCCATGTCCCCCATGTTCTGGCCGGTGTAGGCATTGATAACCTCCTCACCGTAGATAGCCAGCTGCTCATAGGGGTTGATGGCCACCAACACAATTCCTGAAGACAGATAATCGATCAATAATCAATATAATTCACTTTAATTAAATAATATAATAAGAGTTTTTTCTCCATTTTGTTGACAAGATCAGGATTGAACAGAAATGTAGTCTTGGTTAGGGTCAGAAGAGAATCTTCTTGGTTTCAACTCCAGATTACCTCCATTATAATTATTATTTCCAGTTTCAGGATATCTACATCCAATTTTATTAGTCCACCTCTAATAACGACTCAATTTAATTAGCATACTCACAACTACGATAATCATTATTCATATCAGAGTCTATTGTGTTAAACATAAAACACAAAGTTTACATTTGCTTTTCTGTTAAAATCACGATAAATCCTTTTTGTCCAGTTTTGTTGCCACACATAATATAACATGTGCTGGCTGTGCTACGACACTCCAAACCAAAGCTTCCTTAGCACTGTTGAGCAACACACTGGAGAACTGTGGACACAGGCATGTAAAACCATAACATAGGCTAGTTCAAGGAGTTAAATGTTGATGTATAGGAAAGATCTGTATAGGAAACTAAATGATGAAACTCCCAAACATAAAAAACCAAACAACAAATTCATTGTGCACACTAAAGCAACCCAAAAGGGTTTAATGAGCCATAAAGGTATTGAGTACACGGGTGTGTCTTGAACTGAAAGACAGTTGGTGACAATCTGTTGTAATGGACAGGTGTGGTCGCCCTCGCCAGATATCTTTAGACCTCAGTCAGCTTTTAACCTTCAATGAGGTTGTGAAAACGATTTAAAATGTTCAAACAGCGCTTTCACATTAGGGACCCGGGCCCGGATCTGAGTACACTTGACCCCCTGTTTGATTAGTGTGAACACTACTGTATATCTGTGCCACTTGAAAAGGTGGTCTCGAGTACTCTGGTACGGTTCGCATCAGGTGTGAAACCCAAACACGGAAGTGGACTGCTATTCTGCATATGTGTGTATGCACGCAGCACACGCCGACCTCATCCTCTGAACTGCACGGCCATAGCTGATGAAGTAGGAACATTGTCTCCAAAATATCAATAACAGTAGGCATAGTGCCAAGGTCGACTGTATGGGCTTGGGATCTTGCGATTGGTGCACTTTTCTATACTGGAGCGACAACATAAACAAAGTGTACTCTTCTTTTTTGTGTTTATTGGCAGATCGTAAATCAATGCATGATATCGTCACCTACTGTATCGGAGTGCGTAGATAAACAAGCATACTCGGGTACAGAACAACATTGCTAACGTCAAAGCTGAGTGGCAGGGGAGTGGAGAGGGGGGGGGGCAATCGTACTCGGGCACGGAACGAATCAATCGTACCTAATGTGAAAAAACTGATGAAGCTTTCAGAAGGGGATTTTAATAAGTGCCTTTCCACAGTGGCCAGTCTACACAGTGCTACACAGGCTCCGCCAACACCAGGACACAGGCAGATGTTGTGTAGAAACCAGTTTATGTGGTGATGGCTGGTTTAACCTGTGGGCCTTGATTATTAGCCTCACCCAGCCCCAGAGTCTAATCAGCCTGACTCGGGCCAGGTAACACTTTTTTACAGTTTACTACCGCTGGCCGAGTTTATGTTAGCCAATTACGCGCTTACAGATCCCCGCTTCAAGCAACATGATTGAACAAAACAAATATGAAACGAAAGAAAGTGAAACGCCCCATTCAACCAGATTTTAGCTTGTCTGCTAAGTCTGATTTGTGAGACTAGTATTACACAGACACATATTTAGACACATAGTTAATACTGGGGGATATTCTTATTCCTGTGTTTACCAATTCAATTATGCAACTTTATTGTGCTTTCAACAGTATTGATTGTTTTCAGCAGTGCTTTGAATCCTGGCAAGCTTCAGCACCTCACATCAAGGTACAATTGCGTAGTATGATGTGGACTCACCGCAATAGGTGTAGATGTGGTTGGACTCCAGGAAGCGGACCTTGAGGTTGTGCAGGACGGCCGGTTCGTGCAGGTAACTGAGGGCTGTGAGGTCATTCTCTCCGACCAGGATGTCAGGGTTTCGTAGAAACGGGAGGGGGTCTTTGGGACCGATGCGGTACTCCAGGGGCTAAATGGTTACCAAAGAAAAAAGGGAAAATGAATTCAGTATGACAGCCTGCACTGGTGATGGTGTATCAGTGTAGAGAAGTATCAATGGCTGAGAAAGCGTTTTGGCTCACAAAAAATAGGCTATTTCATAATAATATGAAATATTAACATGAATAACAATGAAAAATTAACAATAATGACAACAGTCGTTCTCTGCGTATTTTCGCTGACTAACGCTATTCATCTTGCTAGCGTTATCTAGAGTAAACTGTCAGCATAATCTCAGTCGCTACTGTATTATAGTCTGTGATGGGAGTAGGACATTGGTCATCAATGTGAGATAATGTCATTTGTATGTATGTAATAGTGTGACTTTATTGCATCGGCCTTTGTCCAATTTTTAAAAAAATGCAAGTTTTGCACTTCACCCATAATTAATTTAAGGTCATATGGTCATTAGGGGACCCTCTTAGCTGCTACTGGTACCAGGTATAACACAGCGTTGGCATGGTTACCGTCTCATCCTCAAGTTTGAGGTGCAGGATGGGCTCTCCCTCTTTGTAGTCTTTGGTGATCTCCGCTGCCTTCCACACATCCTCAGCGTCCGAGATCCATACCCGAGTCAGCTGCAGAGAGGGAGGTACATCATCATCATCATCATCATCATCATCATCACCACCACCACCACCATCATCCATGGGTTTATTTTAGGGAGACATTTTGATTAAAAGGCAGACAACTGAATTCTGCAGCAAAAAAACACCAGAGGAAAACTTCATAACCAAAACTGGCCGCAAACTGAGCAGCATCCTAGTCTAGTACCGCTCACCTACTGTTGTTCACTTTAAGGGAAATGCTATACTATAATAATACATGTATATTGTACAGTAGAGCAAAAGGAGAGGAGATGAGGTAATGGTTGTATGTATTTTTTTTTTCCTTTGGTCAATTTGGTCATTAATTAATTATGCATTTAATGAAATGGATGTTGAAGGAACATACCAAGGACATGACTGAGGTGTTTTTAAATGGTAGCTGCGGAGAGTGGGCGTGGAACAACCTATAACCAAACACACTTTCCTGCCCCACATGGCCTGAACCACCACCACCACCACCACCCTTGCAGAGGAGCCTGTTACCCAGGTTCGGGCCACCATGCCCGGATCAAT
The DNA here is from genome assembly GCA_900303215.1 of Trachyrincus scabrus. Lineage (NCBI taxonomy): Eukaryota > Metazoa > Chordata > Actinopteri > Gadiformes > Macrouridae > Trachyrincus > Trachyrincus scabrus. The sequence goes on along the minus strand of OMNO01011565.1, from coordinate 16,294 downwards.
ATCCCTCCCCTATGCCCTGCCCGCACTCAGACAGCAGAGCTGACCTCAGCACTTCAGATCCTGCTTGACTAATGCAGACCGCAGGGCAGGCCACCTGGGAACTGGGTGCAGCGCAGACAAAACAAGCCAACACTGCATGAACCAACAGCTACTGTATCTCCCCCATGCATAGGACTACCATGGGAATGCCAGGGTAAACTCATGTGTGCTGTGGTTGCAGCTTCCAGAGACAGCCTCCACTGCATACAGACCATGGTCACTATGAGCATCACCATAAGCATAGACTTTTATAACTTGAATCATAGTTATTATAAGCAATTAGGGCTGCACGATTAGGACAAAAATGATAATTGCGTTTATTTTGATTATAAATTGCGATTAACAGATTCTGGATTAAATTAATATTATTTGGCGCCTACTGTATATATAAAACAATAATAATAAAGCAATCAATTGCTAACAGTTTGATTTGATTTTAAAGCAACAGGCGTACAAAATCTGATTTATTTATGTTTATATAATTCTTTTCATTTTTTTATACATTTAGAAAAGGATTAGCTAATTGCAATGTTTGTTAATTATAAAGTTCATTGTAAAGATATTTTTTAATTATAAAGTTGTTGGCGTTGTTCATTATGATTTGCACTAGGTCATATTTTAACGTAATTAATGTAACACTAACAAGGTGTGGTGGGGCAATTTGATAGTTAAAAATGTCAGTAATTGAAGACAGAACAGATAATCAGGGTTGTTGGGTTATGCATTGTTTCCTGCTGTTATGTGCCTGTGTTTGTGTTCTTATCAGTCACTGACAAAATATTGGTTTATTTGCATATACGAATGTGAATGACATCCCTGTGTAGTTTCTTCCATGGAAATCTACTTTAGGAAATCCAGAATGTAATTTGAATAGCAAAACAGCAATCCCTCTTCTCTCCCTCATTATTTAACAGGAAGCAATCTTCACAACAACAGAAACATACATTATATATTTCTTGATAGCCTATTTCATAGGTCAAGTATAGACCTGGGCAGCCACGTGGTCAATCGCGGAGACCCTCGGGTTTCCAGAAGCGTTTTGACAGGGCATAGTTCAGTGTAATAAATAAATTCTAATAGCTAATGGGTAAAGACTACTATTCCCATGGGGCAGTTCAACTCTACCATCGCATGGTAGCCATGGTTAATTTAGACAGTGGAGTCTAACGGTTTCTACCAAAAATATCTTTTATAGCCGATTGTATGAAGTAAAATAGTGAGGGTGCAGTTTTGTAATGGACTGTAGGCTAACCAAATCGCTTCGCTTCGCTTGGGTCTCTACTGGAAACAACCTGACAAACGTGATATGGCTGACCATTAATCTCGGCTCCAGAAGAGGACTGATAACTGAAACGACAGGATTGTCTTCCCATTGTCGGTATCCCTCCTTGGCCAACAGCAAACACAAACTCGGTCAGCACTGGTAAACTTTTCCCGAAGCAGGTGGGAACCAGGTGGGAAGTAGGTGAGAACACATCTGAAATGGACAATCTCCTGTTCTGTGAAAGGGCAACTCCAGACAATGTCCGGACCTGATTCTCTGGACATTGTCCGGATTCATATGAGAAAAACGGCCTTGAATTGACAGCTGTTTGTTTATTGGCAAGAAACATGTGCAACATATTCAACAGATCAGTGAAGCCATTTTAGCGGCGCGTAGAGAAATTGTCTTGCATGTTTTCCGTCATCTGATCGGCCTTTATAGAGACCATCGATTCAAACTATTTAGAACGAATATCGGAATATTTAATATACCGTGAATGAGTTTATCTTTGGAAGAATATATCCGTAACAAAACAGGAAACACTGCGTAACTCTGCACCTCGTACTTACTGGTTTCCGGCCTAGGCGCTGTGCACTCTCCCCCAGAAGTTCGCCTATAGCATTGTGGAACTTTTGGATCCAAGATTAGATGGTTAACTGACGTTCGCTATTGCAAACGTCAATTGTTGTGCTCTCTTGTGATTTGGTGGAGAATCACCGAGGCTCATGGGTAGTGTAGTAGATATCATGGAAATGAGTGAACGTAACGATATAAAGTACATATTTTCAGCAATTAAGATAAAGCATTTACAGGTATCGGTTGTAACAGTAAAATAATGAATCTCTTCCCTCGTAAACGATTATGGACCTACGTGATATGGTTTGGCCGTAATTACAGATGAAAGGATTTTCAAATGGGATTTAACATGGGGGAATCGGAGTGGAACCACACTGCCCAGGTCTATATCAATGCTGTACAGAGGCACAAGTAGCTTTGAGTAGCTTCACTTGATCTCTGTTCCACAGAGAACAAATTCTAAGTTAATGACTTCCGTTTCGACAATAATACAAAAATACAATACAAACCTTTAACCCACTGGCCTATTTACATGCGTTATTTGTTGAATCATGGATTGCTTGTTGTTTCACAATCAACATTCAAACTAGAAAATTAATTTACTTAAGATAAGCTTCAGCCAATACTTTATAAAAAATTATAGAATGCGGTCACACCAAGAGCAGATTGCAGTTTCCACCAAGTGTGTATACAAATATTAGAATAAACCAAGGCATTCATATTAGGGACGGGAATCAGCAGGGACCTCACGATACGATGACGATTTGCTAGTGCCGATAGGATATGTAGGCTGTGATTCTGTAAATATTGTGATTTTGTAAATATTGCGATTCTGTAAATATTGCAATACGATATTAAGATTTGTTTGTGTGATTTCATATTTTAGGTGGTGTAATGTTTGGGTGACATATATAAAATTTTTGCACATGACTACACAACACAACAGTAAGCATGGAGGAGATTCAAGTCATGCTGCTGTTGATTGTGATTTACTGCTTTGCAAATGGGGTCATTGAGTTAACGCTGGAAAAGAGACAAGCAGTAGTAGCAAAGCGGATTAAAAACACCCGAAATGCTAGACTTAATGTAAGCAAACAGATTTTACGAGCAATTGCAGAGATTAACCGTAAGATGACTGAGACAGACTCGTGCCATCGGGCACAAAGAACAAAGAAGAATGAATGAATGCGGCTGAAATAAAATGCTGCGAGTACTTGACCAATCAGAAATGTTCAGCGCTGCAAGCCCCACCCCAAAACTTTCTGTATTTTTTTTACTTTTTGGGGGGTAAAATCTTAAATGTCCCCGGAACTTAATTTAGACCATTTTTCCCTGCGGTGGAAACGCCAGGAGTTCCTCCAAAGGTTCCTAGTCCCTGGGGAAAGTTCCTCTGGTGGAATGGCTATAGATAACATAAACTTTTGTGGCTGTTTTTAAGTCAATCTGACGATACAAGTATTGTGGAAGCAAAGAATCCTGAGACTCGCATTAATCAACTTACTAAATACATGTCCTTATGGAGTGGATAGGGGTTAGGACATCTTGCTCAAGGATGCCTTACAAGTAGGCTGCGGATATCGGGCATCAAACCCAAAAGCTTTCGGCTGGGAGTCTCTAATCACTGCACTTTCCTGGCCCCATTATTTGCATTGCAGTACAGAGGGAATATGGCCCGGGAGTGATTGAGAGTAAAAAGAGCCATACCATTGTCTATTGTTAATATTAGCCTAGAAGGGAAAACTGGGCCAAAGTAAGGTCATGGCTGCTGGAATGCTTTCACTGGATGTCACTTGGTGATAGGTTGGATTTTAATTAAATTAACCCATCTTTTTTGTTTCTTCATTATCCCACGGACAATAGAGTCGATGACATCATTTGACACAATTTCTATATTTCTATAATACGATTCCAAGGTTCTAAATTCGGAGGTTCCGAATTAAGTCGGCTTGGCTCGGAGGAATTTCTACACTGATCACGCCACCAGCGTAGGCGTGTTCTTGGAAAGACTTCTTTGTTTGGGCCGTGAAAGAGCAGCAAACGACGTGCCCCGCCAGCCAACCAGCTGCAATCTACAGAGTTGAGTTCACGTGCATAACAGATAAGCAGGCATATGACGCCAGGAGCGGAGGGGTGGTGGAGGGGTGGTGGAGGCGTGGTGGAGCCGAGGGAAGCTGCTCAACAGGTTTTGCCATGGAGGTGAGTGTGCGGTGTTACGTAACACCGCCGAAAGAAGGGATAAGAGGGAAAAGACACTTCCCCTGTGACTACACCCCGAGGGGTTTAAAAGTACAGTACTACAAATAAAAACACATTCAAGAGAGAAACGCAATTATTCAACACACTACATTCCACCTGTAAAACAAATGCCAAATACGCAGGACAAAAGTAAAGACTGCCAATGCTTGTAGAACAAGAGAGTGACAGTTTTGGTTCTGTTAAGTGTCTGTAAACTTGTTTTCATGATCATTCCTGCCGAAACTACAGCTCTCTCTCCTATACAAACATACATTAAAAACTACAGGTGTGTGTCTCTCTGTGTACGAAGATACATTAAACTACAGCTCTCTGTACCGTCTCTGTGTACTAGGCACATTCCCTACAGTTGTCCCTTTCTCTGTGTACTACTAAGGTACATTAAACTACAGCTTTATGTACTATCTGTGCACTACTAACGTACATCAAACTACAGCTATATGTACTTTCTTGGTGTACTACTAAAGTACATTAAACAAATTTAATCCAGAACTCTGTGTAATAAAGGTACATTAAACTACAGCTGAGGTACATTGAACCCCAGTGAATACACCTTCATGACACGTGCAGCTTTGTGCTGCTGCAGCAGAGGCTCCACCCCCTCTGTCAGCACAATGACATCACTCTCTAGGAAAAGAAAAAAATCTAAAGTGGGGTGTGTCTGACCGAGAACTCAGACAGAACGACCAGGAACTTTGATCTGTACTTGGCTTTATGACATCACAGGAAACAATGACTGGGGGAGAGCCAGTAATGTGCGCTACAAGGAAAGCAAATACATAGTGACTGAATGAATGGACGAATGAATGGATGGATGAATTGACTGACGAATTGAACAAATGAATGAATGGAAATAGGCCTATTATTAATAAATGGACAAATGGATGGATTTGGATGAATTAATTCATGAATGGATGGATGAATGGATGTATTTCAAATATAGTAAACTCAAGCAATCAATCTACTGTCATGGAATAAATATAAACCAATGCCAAGCCTGGCATTTATCTTCCAAGAACCAGATGCCTCCCCAACAGAGAGGAAGAAAGACAAGGAAGCAATCCTGCAGCAATCCTGCAGTCATCAAATGACTCAATCCTTCCCTGATACCTGGGGAAGAGTTGACTATAGAGTATCATCTACTGGTCTCCAGTATATTGGGTCATTAACCTACAAGGTAGTAGAAATAGGATAGAAGGAGTCTAAAGTCAACCTCAAACTGCTTTCAGTAGCCTCGGAAAAGTACAGTACCTAACCTGAAACATAAAAGCACCAAAATGTTTGCATACCTGATGCTATAAGCAGCAACATTTTGTATTTTTTACATACAAAAGATTTAAATCAATGATCGTCATCAATACACTAGCATTCTTTCGATCAACAAAATCAACACTTCCTGTCACACTGTTGAGACAATGAAGTTTTCTGGCTCTGAATCTAAAGATGTACTGTATGTATGCAGCTGTTTATTATGGGCTATATATCCAGAGTTTATTACACAAGCCCAGCAGATAGCACAGAGGGTAAGACTAGGCCTACTTCAACCCAATTACACAGAAGTACAAATTGTGGTCTAGAAACACACAGGAAGAGTGTAGTGTAGCAGTGTCTATGATTTATTAAAGTTGTACTAAAGTACAAAAAAAGTCTTGGCTTGTTTACAAGCCTCATAAATCCACTATTGCCTTTGTCTTTGCTGAAGCACAGCCTAAACCCAAAAACGTAACCCTTCCCCTAGCAAACCACAAACCATCTCAGAGCTCTGACAAGGACATAGGCCTAATTATTATTATCGTCATCATTCTGAGATTCAACAACTGACTGTAAAGCCCTGCCCTCTGGTCTTTCCCCAACCAGTCTGTCACAACAATGGGATGGTAGCAGCCACTCAGGCTAATCCTGCTCCTCAAGAACCATAGCCAGTCTCAAATAACCACATTCCACCTACAGAACCGACACAGGGAAAAAAAGGATCTAGTTAGGTCTCTAACTGTCAGTTGGAAAAACGTGAATCCAGTCAGTCACAGGGGAAACTAGCTTTTCAGAAGTACAAATATGTGATATGGTTTGTCATTCCTTGTTTTGGATAAAGATATCCGTATTTTGACAGAGGGAGATTAACTTGATTTTAGCTGACTGCACTCCCAAATTTCCCATCTGGGATGAATAAAGTTTAACTCATCATGCAACAGAGACAGATGGAAGACTGGGATTTAGCATACATGTGGATTATTAGGGGGTGAGGGACAGATAAGTAGCCCCCACATAGTGCACTCAAGTGTGGGCATTTCAACAATGAAAACAACCGCACTCATGCTTCTTTGAGTTTCTCTTAATCAAACCAGCATGGTGTTTAGATTAATGAAATATTTGATGTGACATTGATTTGTTTGCTTCAATGCATAATGATTGACGTGAAACGTTTATAAACCATGCACATTTTGGCTATGCTACAATAGTTATATGTGCTTATTGCACATATCACGTGACCTTATATCATGTCATATCACACCATATCTCATATCATATAGGCCTAGCATGTCTCTTAACTCGTAGTTCATTTTCATTTGTGTAGAATCAGGATTGGAAAATGAACAACTACTGTACATATAACTACCAATAGTGTCTTAAATAATCTTTATCATGACACAAATCGCAGCCTATTTGATTTTTTTGGCAAGCATTGCAGTTCATATAACTGTTCTTGATGGCGTACTGCCAAACAGACCTTTGTACAGTTTGAATCCAGGTATCTTATCAAGTGTAGTTCACGACATTTTACAGCTTCTGCTAAGAAAGCTGTGTGCCATTTAGTACCTTATGTCACATATTTTGATCTTCATTGGTACCTTTGTATGAACAAAACACATCTAGAAACAAATACCAGGTCTCCTGTGCTATGATCACGTACTCCACTAGGTGACAGGTTTGTATGTTATTTCACTAAATTTGTTAAAAGATGCAGTAGGCCTACTGTAAGTGCAACGCCGATTACTTTAGATTGACTTTAAAGAAGGTTTAAAGCAGGTAAAAAGTAGATGTTAGAACTGTCCAATGATTTGTATTTAGCCCAACACAATGGAAGTGAATCTCCCGGCCGATGCACCTGTCTAACACCGATGGAAAACCACTATGCAAAGTCCACCAACAACGTATATAGTATACGTTACCCACACATTGAACATAGGAATAAGTATATTAGCTACATCCCCATGTCGATATATTGCACATCTACACACACACACACACACACACACACACACACACACACACACACACACATCACCTTTGTGTACAACTCGTTCACAGACATTGTGCAGCTCGTCCACTCGCTGTAGCCAAGATCTACGACCGCTCCATGGTAGGAATTATAAATAACTTTTAGCGTCACATAAAGTTGTAGTTAACGTTCAGGTATGTTTTGTTCCGTATATTTCCATCATAACTTCCACATTCGCACTGACGCAACGATATGGACTGCCTTTTCCTGGTAACAGCAGGTGTCTCCCCCCCCCTAGGTAATTAGGCTGTTGTTCGTCGATATTGTCTTTTTTTTTTAAACACCTTGCGTTTTTCCAAACGTTATTATTCCAAATGTTACACCGCTGTCCACAAATATGAACTTTTTTAACAACATCGCGAGTATTCGGTTGGAAACACGGGATCCATCTACTTCCTGTCAGCGATATCCATTGATCCCGTCGAGCGACACTTTACTTGAACCGCAGACGGCTCGGGTCAGCGTATCCTCTATCTAGACCTGTAATGTACGCCTAAACTGCGACACCAGGTGGACTGTGAGGGAATTGCACTCCCATCCCAAATGTAACCAGTAGGAGTTGATCTGCTACAGTCTACCTATGGCCTCCTAGCCGTATAAAAAAATATATATATACATTTTTCCATCTTTATTCCGCAAACAGAATTGAAATGGAAACATTAAGCAACTTGACAGCTATAATAACTGTGTGACACGAAATGTATAGAATAAAAACCTTTTTATATGTATAATAAAGAAATAATTACCCTCTCTCTCTCCAACCCCCTCTAAATATAATAGTACAGTTGTATAGAATACATTTTTTTCTAATTATTAGTCAAGTTTCAGATGAAACATATTTGTGGCAATTTCAAAACTGGAGTAATGCAATATTATTATTGTATAATCCACAATAAGACATGTACCTGGAAAATGTGGCATACACGTCAGATACAAGTTATAGTCGGAAGTTCTTACCTTACAATACGGATAATAGCCACTCATCATGACCTGAGCGTTTTCCAGTACTAGATCCCATGTATTATTATAACGCAACCTCAAAAAGCAGTCAGCCCTTTAAATCAGGCATGACAAGCAGACATTGCTTGTATTCTGGCGAGAACACTTGAGCAATATATTTCCAACTTGTCTGAGCATACAGCGATATTGCTGCATAGGGTGATGCCTCCACTCCCAAACCACTCCCTCTGTTGGTATTGGGTGTTGACGGAGTCAGGGCAGGTGATTCACCTGGCAACACACATGACTCCTCTCTAAATAGTTGGCAGCATTAAATTTAGAACACTCCTAAGCAGTTGAATTATTATCTGCAGACAGAAGACAGTCTGGAGAAAAAAACACAATCATGAGTTGCCAAATATCAAAACATCCTGGATTTCTTTTGTTATTGGGAAGGTGACTAAATAAATACAGATCGATTTGGTTGATAACCATTAATCAGCATAAAAGAATCCATCTGACTCAACACTGTAGAACAAACAAGCATGCTTTCATCGGTTGATTGAAAGATGTATAATACTTTACATATAGGACATACATAATAGTCTAATGAGCTTCAGCTGTGATTGGGCAGATTGGTCTTGACACAAGTCGAAGGGCGGAATGGGCAGCTCAATGGATCAATGGGTGACTGCAACTACAAATCTGTCGGAACAGAAGTGAGGGAGCTGAACTGGTAAAAGCAACTAGGGCTGAATGATATGGTAAAAAAAATCATTTTATTGTGATTATATCCTGCGATTTTGCACTTATTGCACCATATTGCGATTTCGATAACAATTTGATTAATTGTTCCGCCCTAAAAGCAACGCATTGGGTCAGACTACGGGAATACATATTTTCTATTACCCATAATTCAAAAATGTATTCTTATTCTCATTTGTATCTTTGAATTCATCATATCTTGACTTGAGTGAAGATGCAGCAACCAAATAATATTCACAAGTCACGCATTTGCAAGTAAATGACATTTTATTTATGCTCAGTCATATGGCGTCAAACCGAAGGTATTACAGTGTGACAGTGTTATACAATCTCAACTATTAAGTCAGTCTCCTTAGCTGGTAATTAGTGACTGGGTTTTTCTTTTGTGTCTGGTTGTGAGTTAACCTATGAGCAAGTTGGGTCATCCCCCTCACCACCACCAGCACCATCCGGTCGCTCCAGCCCTAGCAGTCCCGGTACGGACCTGGGGCATCAGGAGGGGGTGCCTCTGAAGGGGTGGTGCCCCCTCCTGGCCGCGGTGTCGGAGCGGGGTCTGGAGGACAGCGCCTCCTGGATCCTCTTGCTGTGCTGGTCCTGGACCTCCAGGCCCTTCTGGTGTTCCATGTGCTCCCGGGCTCTCTGCTCCAGAGCCTGCTGCTCACGCTGCCTCATCTGGGCCAGCAGGTCTGCCTGGTACTGCTGACACGCCTGCCTCTGGCTGAGGGAGAGATGCGAGGGTGATGCAAGTAGTTTTCTTGCCTACCTATGTTGAATGCACTTATTGGAAGTCGCTTTGGATAAAAGCGTCTGCTAAATGACTGTAATGTAAATGTAATGTACAGATGTGGAGAAGACCAGATTATATTTAACTGCACACACTATGATGACAACAACACCCATAGGACATGGAGAGAGAGGGAGGGAGGGAGGGAGAGGGCGAGGGAGGGAGAGGGGGAGAAAGATGTGGAGACCCTGAGTGTGTTACAATGATGTGTTGATTTAATAATGTTTAATGTTTAACTGCACACGCACACACTACTACTGGTAATGACAATGCCAGAGGATATGGAGAGAGAGAGAGAGAGAGACAGAGAGAGAGAAGGCAAGAGAGAGTACTAGAAAGAGAAAGAGTCTCCATACCTTCTCCTCTGCTCCTCGTCCAGGGTCTTCATCTCCTGGATGGCTTGGTTCAGCTCCTCCCTCTCCTCCGACAGCTGCTGCTGTTTCTCTGTGTTCACATTCACTGTGAGACCACACACACACACACACGCACACAGACACACACACACGTTGACCAATCCACAGAGTAGTGTTGTGAACAAGTGATTCAGAGGTCAAAGATTATGACTAATATCGTATGTAGTGAAGACCATCACATTATAATACATGGTATGACATCATTATTTCATTTCATATTCATAATTGCCCCTCGGAGATAAATAAAGTATTTTTTAATTGAATTGAATTACACTGTGGAGGAGGGAGTGGTTCCAATTAGAAGACAAGTAAGTGACAGGTGGTTTCAATTACTAATCATCACCTACACTTATTTTCAGTTTGTGTTGAATGGAGACTGTTATTGTGTAATAAATCATGGTTCTCAAACTGGAAGATATTTTTACATCTAAGTACCCCTTTAACCAGCACAAAACATTTTGGAGGCTTTTTCGCATCACTTCTTGGGATGATCTGAAGTCGGAAAGTTTTCTCTTGAAAAAAAAACATGACTGATGTTTTGTGCTGAGATGTATTTGAAGATGACTTCATGCAACTACTTGATCATTTCTCCCCCCAAAAAAGCACAAAGCCAGAGAGGGGTCGGGGGTTGTGCACGTAAATCCCATTGAAACATTTATAAATATTCCACATATTCTTCCTGACACTGACAGCATTTTTGGTGTTTATGTCCTTCTTTCTCCTTGTTTTTAGAAATGTTCCCCTAGGAGTAGTACCCCCATTTGAGAATCATTTTAGTAAATGCACCTTGGTCTGCCAAACAAATAACCTATATTAATCTCTCCTTCTACATACTACATGTTACCACTACATACTAGATGCATACGGCACTACTACTACCACTACATACTACTACTACAACAACTACATACTATATACGACATACTATGTATTAAAGGTGCTGTAGGTAAGATTTAAGAGCTATTATTTGAGTGTAATTTGTTAGAAATGGCATAGCCTCATCCCTCAGCTATTAATGAGTGAAATGCACTATGAGAATATCTGTTTCAATTGACTGCGCCTGCCTCTGTATGAGATTTATTTAGATTTTAGACTGCGCCCGGGTCATTTCTGAATTCAGGCAAGAATCCATCTTACCTGTATCGCAGGTGCGTGAAATGCAACACTTCTCAATGGCGGAGAAATGTAGGGAGCAGAGAGGGAGGTTGTTTAGTTTCAAAATGTCGCTCTCTTCTGCTCTTTTCTGCTCTCCGTCTTCACAATGCTGGAATCTGACCTACAGCACCTTTAAAACGTGACGTTTTTATGTGCATGACGTACGTTTGTGCTGGATCTGCAGATGTTGCGTGGCCATCACGTCGAGCATGAGGCGGCTGCGTGCCTCCTGCTCCAAGCGGCTCTTCTCTTCCCGCCGCCGCCACGCCTCCCGACACTCCGCCTCCATCAGCCGCTCAAACTCCGCCTCCTCGCACCGCTGCCGCTCCAGCTCGTCGGCCAGATGCTGGCGGTACCGCTGTTGCTCCATGCGAAGCTCGCTCTGCAGAGAGCGGGAGAGAGAAAGAGGGAGGGAGGGAGGGAGGGAGAGACAGAGAGAGAAAGAGAGGGACAGAGGAAGAGAGGGAGTGAGAAAAAGAGAAAGAGATAGGGAGAGACAGAGAGAGAGGGAGAGTTTCTTTTTTAATAACTTTATTTTGTCCACATCATCCTTGTTGGGATTACAGGAAAATACATAATTAAATAGATCCAAATACAAAAAGTATAGGATATAACATACAGGATCCAAGATATAAAATCAACTGCACATGGTCGAATCCGAGTTCGAGTCCCCCCTCTTCCCTTCCTTTTCACTGACCTTCCTGTGCGAGGCGTCGTGGCCCTGGTCGTGGCCCTGCTCCAGGAGCTGCTGGAGGATGCTCATGTCCAGGGCCAGCTCGTCCTGCCGCTGCCTGCCCAGGCGCCTCATCTTCAGCCGGAGGTGGCAGTCCAGCTGCTTGCGCCGGTCCTCCTGGGCCTGGAGCTTTTGGAGCTGCTCCCTCTGCTCCGACAGAGCCAGCATCTCCATCTGCTCCCGCTGGATAACACACACACACACACACACACACATGGAGATCAAAACCTGATGTCCAGTACAGCGTTTACCATTTAGTACTTCTGTTGAGTCGTTTAGCTAAATGTCATTAATGAGCCCTGTGCGTGTGTGTGTGTGTGTGTATATGACCCATGTGTATATGTTTGTGTGTGTGTATGTGACCCATGTATAAGTGTGCTTGATCCATTCGACCCATAAACACCACAACAACAAGCAAACAAACAACGACAGGAACCAAAATACACACGAGCAGCACGGCCTCCTCCTCCTTCAGCCTTCTCTGCTCCGCCCTCTGCCTCTCCGACTCCTCCATCTGCATCCTGAGCACCTCCGCCTGCTCCTCGTCGCTCCTCCTCCGCCCCAGCGCCTCCCCATTCTCCTTTGCCTCCTTGGCCCGGCGGTCCGCCACCCACAGCTCCTCGAAGACCCTCTCCTCCTCCGCCTGCCGGCGTCGCTGCAGCTCCTGCTGGCTGCGGTGCTGCTCGGCACGCTCGGCACACACCTGGTCCTGCAGGCGCAGGCTCTGAGTGGCACGTAGCTCCTCGCTCTGCTCCCTGGGAGGATGAATCAGAAAAACCTGACTGAAAGACGGCGTGTTTAGAAGTCTTGGGAACAGGGTAGTCTCACGGTTTGGTCCCCCGAAGTCCTTAAAGCAAGATACTTTACCAATGCTCCAATGAGGATTTGCTGCTCCAACGACATGTGTCTAAATTCACTGTGTCGCTTTGCTTTGGGAAAAGCGTGTCAGCGTGCTAAATGCAAATACTAAGCTATTTGAAAAACAATCTTTAGTTGAACTACATTTTACAATTTCAACTTCCTCAACCGTGCTGATTTGAGAGGGCTCAAATCAGAGATCTTCGAATGCAATTAATTTCCATTATAATGTATTGATATATATCTGAAAACAATAGACAGTGAACCTCCTACCTGAACTGTTGGTCCAGCTTGTCCGCCACCAGCTGCTGTCTCTCACTCTCTCTCCTCTCCCTCAGAGTCCTGGCCCTGTGTTGCATCCTCGCCTGTCTCTCCAGTACCGTCTCCTTCTTATTCTCCATTTCCTCCAACAGCTCCTTCTCCTCTGTCTCCAACATATTGCGCAGCCTTTACAAAAGAAAACCATCGCATATTTGTTTATAATTGCATGTTGTACAAAGAAAAACACCAAAAAGCATGAAAAAAGTGACAATCTACATACCGCTCTCTTCTCTCTTCTAAGCTGGTCTGATACTGGTTCAGGGCATCTTGGACTTGGTCTCTTTGTCTCTCGGTGGTCCCGATGATGGTGCGGTGGTCAGTGTGTTTCTGCCACTTCGTCCTCAGGTCACACGACTGCTGGTATTTAGTGAACTCCAGCATCTTGTCTGTGGCTTCCGCCTGCTTTCTCTTCTCCGGGAACGGGTGGTCCGCGGGCCTCAACAAGGGAAGCCGGGCCCTCTTTGTGTGAAATTAAATACAGTTGTGGTCAGATATGTTTGAAAAAAAGTACCCATTTAATTGTATTTATGGGTTAATTAAAATATGTAGGCATATTTGTTTACTTTATTTGTAATCATTAATGATTGTGTATATAGCCCTATAGGCTTTTGGTTTTCTTTATTATTCCAAGTATAATCAGACAATTCAAGTATTACATAGTGTAATGTATTGTTGTGGCGCTGGGAGCGCCATTGTTTAAAAAACGAATTGACTTGTGTGAGCCTGGTTGGCCACCGTATGGTTTTTATACGAGCTGTTAAAATAAAGAAGCACTTCGTGCAGTTAATCCGCTTCGAGCACCGAGTCACGCTACTTTACACATAGTACATAGTATAGTACGAGTATGATAGTAGAGGCCTATGTGACAAATAAAGTGCGTTGAAGTTGGACGCAAGGGAGTTAGCTTTATGATGGTTACTGATATAGTTGGTAGCTAGGATACAAATTGATGATCATTGAAATGAATACAAAAACTAGGCTACTCATCGTTATAAAATCTGTTTTCTACTAATATTACTACTATTTTTAAGACGATCCGACGTCTTAACAACAGTTAATTTTATGACATCCTGACAACTTTAGGATGCAGTTGTGGGAACTCACCAAAGCAGTGGAATGAGGAGTGGGTCCATTGAATTCCCGACATTGAGGCTTATATCTTTGATTTACACTCATTGTACAATAAAACGTATTTTTTATGTGCTTTGGCCCCTTTATAATACCGTGCCACGGCTCTTGAATCTCATGTGGTCATGTTGACATAATTGCTATGGTAACCTAAAACACAATATTCTGGAATAGGCCAACAGCGACTCCTGGCGGTTTGTTCAATACATTATTCATTGAAAAGTCAGTCTGCAACTTTTATTCAAAATAAGGCCACGTTTACACTTGACTACAGTTGTGACTACAGGTGTTGCTACATAAGACTAAATTGGAAAGTGCTGCAATATTCTTTATAAGAAGGCTGATTACCAGTGTGTTGTAACCACGGCTGAGATAAATCCGATTTTGTGGTGTCTATAGTTTTTCTCTGTTGTTGTTGTTGTTGCTGCTGTTGATGATGTTGGTTGTACTACATTGGCGGCGTGATTGTGTAGAAAGGGCGCCCCTTGGTGGTCTGTTTAGGTATTCGATTGTAAAACACCTGTGGAATTGTGCACATTTTTGTCACGCCGTCCACTTCTGCCTCCTAGTGGCAGCTAGTCTCCTTCTCTCCCTGTCTGTCTTGTCTGTCTTTATGTTGTATGTGTTGGTGGGCGTGTCTGCAGGTTCCAGCTCCTCCCTGATTACATCATCCACTTATCTCTCCTGATCTGCTGTCACACACCTGTTAAATCACACACCTGCTTAATTAACTCATCAACAAGCAGTATTTAAACCCCGGCTTTCCTTCCACTCATCGCCAGATCGTTGTTTATACTAACACAGTTAGTTTCCTTCTTGGGCTCTTTGTTGTATTTTATACTCAAAGTAGTTCCTAGTGTTTGTGATTAATCGTATCTCTACTATGCAGATCCACACTCCATTACCCACCTGCAAGCCTGCCTGCCTACCTGTCTTTGTCTACCTGCTGCCTGTCTGTCGGTCCCGCCCGGCCTACCAGCCCTCATCTACCTGCCTGCTTGTCTGCTGGTCCCGCCCGCTCTGTCTGCCCTTGTCTACCTGCCTGCCTCTCTGCCGGTCCCGCCCGGTCTACCAGCCTTTGTCTACCTGCCTACCTGTCTACCGGTTCCACCCGGCCTACCTGCCTACCTGCCTGTCTGCATGCACCGCTTCACCTAAGTCTCC
>OMNO01011440.1:6999-19523 GCA_900303215.1 Trachyrincus scabrus | reverse complement strand
TCGACCCCTTTTTAGACCTGTGACCCCATTTTTAGCCTAATCAACATCTGCCTGTAATATTATTGTCCCAGTAAACGTATGCTCATTGCACCACACTAGTAGGTGGTTAGTGGTAGTCGTTTGCCCGTGGCTACGAATCATTAGGCAGTGTGTTTGTTTACACAGGGCACCTTTATGAGAAGCTTTCAAAGCTTTTCACTTAATTTTCTCTATCAAAAATGTCTCAGCAAATCTATCTATAGCTTATAAGTCAGCAATCTCGCGTGACCCCCCTGTGTGCATATCAGGTGACTCTAAGTGGGGTACCGACCCCACCTCACTCTAGCGTTGTCCAAACAGAGAGGTTTAGTTCTAACGAACCGTCGTGTTAGCATGACACATCACAAAAGCTAGCCGTTCGAAGAACCCGGTAATGTAAGTAGCCCGGCCGCCGCCTTGTACCTTGGATTCCTGGCTGTTGTATTTGTTCTCGATGCCGTAGATCTCCTGGAGGAGGTAGCTGACTCCGTCCACCTGGGGAGAGGAGCAGGTTTGAGAACACGAGACAATCCAGGCCATGTGGGACCGGAGGGAACATTCGAGGTGGGGGTGGCTTTTTATTTTATCCAGGTCAACAAAACAACAGCCACACACAAACGGAGGATGGGTGGAGGTAGAGGCGTTTTACACTCACCACTTGTTTCTGCTTCAGAGGTTTCACACAGAAGCTGCCGTCCATGTGCTGCCAAAGACACAACACGACTCTTCAGATTACAGACACACTTAATATTACAGGGGACTATATATGACCGAGTAGGCGGTAGATTCAGTCTGAGACACTGTTCAAACAATTTCCTCTTATTCAATAACATATATTTGACACTAGATTTAACGAGTCTAATCTAATTACCAACAGATGAAAAAGCATCAGAGTTACTGCTGTGAGAGTTGCTTATTGTCTAGTGTCTGTATCAACAGGACCATTTTTCATACCTTCTCAAATGTAGCTAGCAGTACGTGAGAGTGGCCCATATGCTCTGCAAGGGGAAAAAACACAAATATGCTTTGTTGGTGTATCTGTATCAGATCTGTGTCTCTGTTTACACCTGGTATCTTGTCGATACCAGATATACACAGATAGTGTTTCAAACAAATAACACATATAATAATGGGGCTCCAGTTTCGATCTAACCCTCAACATGCAAATAACAACACATCTACAGCCGTGTCAAGTGCTTGTATATTCAAAGCTCTAGCAGTTGTGTGCATCAATTATGCATTTGTCTAGATGCTCACAGGTAATATGCAAAAGCATGTAGCCATGACAACAACAAGTGTGCAAGTAATTGTGAGTAACAAAGTGTCCTGGAATGCATTACATCACCGAATGCCTACATTGTGATTATTTTGTGATAAAACACACACCTGGATATTTAGCTGGCCAGATTTTTCACTAACTACAACCGGAGGCCCATTTCAATGGTAAAGAAAAAACCACTGAGAGTGACTCATACAGTCAGCAAGCCAGTGGTAACTGACCTTCTCCTTCATCTACCACCGCCTGCACCACCATCGGGAAGATCTCCTTGTCCATGTCAAACAGCAGCTACCCACCAGAAGATGGAAGGAATCAGATCTTTATTATTGTATTTTATTGTTTGTCAGCTTACTATGTGTGCTGTAGGCTACACAAATCATCTCACATCTCACAAGATTCTGTAGGACCAGACATGCACGGATACACACGGAGCCTACCTCCTCGTCGGCCCATTCGCTGAGGTTGACAGAGTGGGAGGGCAGACAGAACTGCTGGCTGACTCCCCTCTTAAAGTGCACTGTCTCTGACTGCAGAGAGCTGTCCTGGGGTAGGTAACTGCATGGAGACAGGGCCAATCAATCACACTGTCTGCCAGTGAGGGCTGACCAATTTCACTTCACTTAAAGGCATGTCACACAATTCAGGATTCAATTAAAATGTAATATATCCATATTTTGTGAAATATGATTATAATTTTTTAAAGATTCAGTAATTGTGTGTGTAAAAACTGAATGAATGAAAGAATCATATTTGATCTGGAGCAGTAAAATTGATACCTACATTTTCGTTACAAATAATCAACTAATTTTGACCAGTTCTGTTACAAGCCTCCCACACACACACTTACATTGGCACTCCATTGTGGAATTCTTCCATCGCCTGGTAGTAGATGGTTATGGCCACCTGTGTGTCGGCATCAAACGTGAACTCGATGTTATAACAGGCCCTGTTCTTCACTGCCTCGTCCTCGCCCGGCAGCTTCAGGTCCTCGCTACACCTGCAGGAGGGTGGGGGTGGGAGGTGGAAGGGGAGAAAAATGAATAACAGAAGGCCATTTAAAGCATAAAATGGGACTCACCCACGTCGTAAAATCAAACAGCAGGGACAGTGCCATCTCTGGTGGAACCTAGTATTGCAATTCTTTTTTTTTTGGTTGGCTCCAATGAGTCCCCCGGCCTTGTTTTGAATGATAATCATATCATACAAAAATGGCAGGCTTGGATTATGGCAGAGAGGGAGAGAGGTCCATTAAGAAAACACAATCACAAACTCCATTCAATTGCATCCGGGCATACAATGATAATGCATAATTTACAGGCATCCTCATATGAAATGTGATCCATTGACGCAGACATCAAAATTCTGAATGCACCGCATTCAGTTCCCCCTGCCCAGCTAGCATTTGGAACCAAGATGGCTGCTAGGTGAATAAGGCTCACTGGCAAAGCCAATGTGGGAGTGCTGGACATGGCGGGGGGGCATTTGGTTTACGTACCGTACGAGCCGCAGTGTGTCCTTGCGGATGTTTATGAGGCTCCTCAGCGTTTTCACCGGTTCCTGAGGAGGAGGGGCCGCATAGGGGAACTGAAAGAAGAAGAAAAAAACGCCAACAGTCAAACGTTTATTTATTCAAACCTGTGCTTTGAGGAGGCCACGTGATAAGCGCATGAATAAGTACACGGTGTCGACGCCTATTTAAAGCTTTGAGACGTGATTCTACCTCTGTGCCTTTATACCCCGGGAGTCATTTTCGAACCGGGTCCCCCTGGTTGGCTATAAGAGGGCATGCGGGCGGTCCACAGAGGCAGCTCGGTCAGTACATGCTGAACAATGTCGTTTCTTGATGTTGTGTTAGTGCATGCTATGAGCTTGGGTGGCCCTAGCGAGATGTGAGCACATTCATGAGGTCCTCCATGGCATCAGGATGTTTGGAAACCTCTGTGCTTTTTTAGCATATTTAGATTTAGAAAATATATGTATATGACGAAAACAGACTACTCCAGAAATGTCATCTTGTCAGCATGTATCACACTTAGTGCTGAAAAAATGCCGAGGCCAGCTCACACTGTGTCTCCCTCGTTTACCTGGAGCATAAGGCCGACGCTACAGATCGCATGGGAAACCCAGAGGGGCAACACAAACCCGGGTTTAGTGGCAGTGGCGTTTTTCTATATGAATGGTGTCCTTACCATGTCCCAGCATGCACACTCCATACATGCACACACTCCCTCACATATGCACACAGACTGCGCTGAGGGATTCCATTATATTTGCTCATGGAGTGGCACATGAGCAAAACAGATTGGAAACATTGGGAGGGAAGGCAGGAGACCAGCAGTAGGACAAGCACCTTTCCAGGGCTCTTCAGAAACAATCAGTCTGGGTACATGAAGAGGAGACGAAGAACAAAGCACTAATTCCTGTAACCGTTATGGTTTCACCTTCATCCTGTTCTCTTCCCCCTCCCTGCCAGACTTCTGTCTCTAACCCCCCACTGTTCTTGAGGGGTTGATCAGGAAACGATGGAGGGGGGTTTGGATTAGCATTCAATTGCCTTTCTCTCTTATTACAGTGCAACAATGAATCTTCCACAGACCAAATGGTCTGTGTGCCAATCTCTCTATTGTTCAACCTAGAGAGGGTGTAGGCAGTTTGTGATTGGCTTTCCCAAATAACAGTAACCCAATAGGAAATGCGGGGGTTACACCTTTTGTTTTGTATAACCCAGAGAACAGGTAAAGATTAGAAGACCTCCGATTGCCCCACCCATTTCATGTGTTTTGTAATATTTGTTGTACCTGAGAAATAAAAAAAAAGAGACAGAGAGAGCAGCCTAAGAAAGAGAGCGACCCATGTAGCAGGATGGGGCTGGTTGTTGGGGCATCCTGCGAGAGCCCGTGAATAAAGGATTGAACATTGCGTCTTGACTCCGTGGCGTGCTTGGAACAAAGGACTCTGGAACTACACCTTGGTTTGGATCTTCTTCAACAGAGACATATGGATATATGGAATAAAAGAAGATGATTTAAATGTGGTGGCCACGGTCTACCATTCTAGGAGTCTATAGACACACTACACCCACGATGACAACGCTTCGTCATATTTTCATCGGTCCATCATCATATTACTCACACATTTCATCAGCACACGTGAGATTTGAAATGAGGTCAATCCACCCAGTATTGTATATTCACAGAGTCTATTGATGCCGTGTTCTAATTTCCCTCACGCGTGTGATTTCAACAGCAACAACAGACGCGGCCCAGGGAGTGAATTTGCATTTTGTTTCAAGCCGTGCCAATTAGCAGATGGGTGGGGCAGGCGTGAGTGGACGCCAGTTGGTGTACAACTACAGGCGTCATGGTAATTCACGTCGATCGGTTCCAGAACATTGTTCTGTAATTGGACTTTTGGTGCTCACGGCAGCTGCATGGGCGCCGTAGCTGCAGTGTCGCTCACTGATTGTGCACAAAGATCAAGCAGGAGCCATTTATATTCTACGTGCTGTCGGACGCCGTGTCACCATGGTAACAGGCCGGCAAAGCAGTAAACGTAGAGCTCGTACAATATGCTTATTTAAACCTGGTGGGCGTTTCATTCAAATCTGAATTTGATTTGATAGACAGATAGTCGGTAGTCATTTATTATTATATTACGATTATTATCATTAGGATTATTTTATTTTATTCATAAATCCCATGGGCCTATACTGCTCGGAGCTCGCCTCCGACTCTTAACTAAACACAGGTCTTTTGAACAACCGTGATGTGCAAATCCTCGGGTCCTTTTTCCCATTCGTCGTGTGTTTTTGAAGGTAGAAGAAGCTGACTGTGGGAAAGGAGAGCTGAGAAGACTGGCGCTCTGTGAGGGACGGTGAGGGGGGGCATCCAGGGGAGGATGTGGTTAGATACCCCCACACTGCTCGCCTTCACCTAGGGCCGGGGAAAGGAATCTTGGCCCTGCTGTGCGTGTGTGTGTGCGTGCTGCCTGTGTATGTTTAGCTGTGAATAGCACAGTATTTAGTATAACTGAACATCTGGTACCAGCAGGAGTCACGCCGCAAACTACACGCGCACGCACACACACACACACACACAGAAACACAAACTAAAGCAAAAAAAAAACACCATTCATACGTTCTTAAAGGAAGAAACTTTTTTTGGCCTGATAGAAGGGCGCATGTGTGTGTATGTGCGTGTGGGTGGACTACTCCTTGTAGCTCGGTAACCATAATGACTGTGTTTTGGGATTTGGTGTCTAAATAGGCAACATTACTCGTCTCCTGGGTTATAATAATAGTTTCACCAGTCCACTATAAACAAAGCACAGAGATACAACACAGAGAACACACCTACCCACCCCCACCCTACCACAAAACATCAAAAAGTCAGCCGGAATACACAAGATGTACACACGGTACTATATGACCTACATTCGACATTCCTCAGCTTCATGCAGGAGTTTCAATGATAAATGGAGAAAATACTCAATAAACATGCAGTCAATCAACACACACACACACACACGCACACAATGAAAACACAACCACTGTACTTGAGTTCATAAATCCACAGTACCATCTGGTAGCCAAACATGAAAGCTTATTATAAAATAGACAAAGAACACACACATACACATGGTCACAATACGCACCCTCACCATCTCAATTCTGAAAACAGATTAAAAACACTCAATATAATCTGCCCGAAAAATACCCGCTACTAATTCTGTCTCCTGTCTAGAAGATCAGGAAGCAGATAGATGGATTCAGCCATCAAGTCTCCCGAGAGATGGACGTTGCGTATGTACATCTCAAGCTATATTGTGACTTATTCATGACAAAAAGAGTAACATATATATCAAATAGCACACCCTGAAAGTCCTGTGTTTAAAAAGGAAAAATTCCAAGAGCAAGAGGGAGATTCCTTCTTCTTCTTCTTCTTCTTCCGTTCTTCCGTGGTTGCATTAGATCTGAGACTGTCGAGCGTTTGACCTTCAAGTCCACAGCGATCAATATGAGCTGAGCCCTCAGAGAGCCCGGCCAGTTCTCACTTCACAGTGAGAGGAGAGGAGTGGAACCAACAGATTCTCTCTTCATTTCAATTAGGCCTCGTTCAAACCGTGGAACCCATTGAAATTTTGCTTTTTTTAAAAATGTATTAAATTCTTCCAAATCCTATTGGTTCACGCAGCAGCAGCCATGAGTGATGAGCACCTTATCTTAGAATTGTCAGAAGGCCTCTTGCAGGAATCACTAAAACAACAATCGGTTACATAATAAAGCTAGCCTTTTTTTTGTCCTGCATTTTAAAAGCCCATGTCACCTAAATGCCTCACTACAATAGTTCCTTCTAGAGACATCTTTGTAGACGGTCGCTGTTACTTTGTTTAACATTACCTATTCCTTTACCCATTACCCTAGGTGCTCCGTTGATTATTGCCAGGAGCAGAGAGTTGGAGTGTGACAAACATATACCTACCGCCACAGGTCTGATTCCCAGGAAGTTAAGGTCTGTGTTCTCCCCAAACAGGTAACCTTCCGGATGGGTTGAGTCAAACTTCTCTCCCCCCATGATGAAATGACTGGCAAAGTAACTCCCTGCAGACAAAACACACAACGGGTTCAAGTTATGTCACTCTAAACTTCAAAAGAAGAAGATATAGTGGTATTCAATGTGTGTGTGTACTTGTGACTAATGTCTATGTTTTTTCGTCAGATCAGTTCGTTCTGCAGTATCGGGAGAATCTTGATCGAGTCGTCAATCACATTTCAAATGCATGAGACTGGCTGTGAACACCGCAGACGGCCTACATCAAGAGGTCTATTGTGCTTGAATCCTCTATGCAAAGAAGGCAGGAGGGTGGTCCATATTCTCAGCAGTGTGCTCAACGTCAGGTGAGTGGAGGGGGGCAGGGAGGGGTGGAGTACAACAGGGTTTTGTTTAGACACCCTTTTCGTATGCATACACCCCAATCTCGCAAAGTACACCGGGGCTAAATTAAAATAAAATAACTGGGAAGCGCGACATACATTTTCTCTACAATCATTAAGCAATAAGCATCCAAAGTTACAAAGTACGCTGCGCTTTGTGAGTTATGGGAATACTTTTCAGATTGGGGTGTTGTTGTTGGCCGCATAGGACTGGAGAGGTTGGCCAGATGTTGTTTTGTTGCCACTAGCGCTCTCTCTCTCTCCATGTTGATGACAAACTGTTAAATATCACCTAGAGGTTGAGCTCAGTGTATAATCAGACACAGCTGATACCATAGTGCTGAACTCACGAATCAGTAACTATGAAGGAGAGAGGGCGGGGGTGGTTGTGTGTTATGTGTGTATGTGTGTTAAGTTTCATAATGTCCCGTTTGGGAAATAACACAAGATATAGTCGGGTTTGATAGACAGACAGGCAGATAGGGGCCTACAGACAGACAGACAGACACATAGATAGATTCATCCCTCTATTATTTTGTACACCTGGTGGGACAGGTGAGCTGGTGAGTGTGTTTGTCACCAGATCCCAGCACAGGAAGTTGGGCTGACAGCTCAGTTTCTGCATAACAATTGTGGGATATATGTTCCAGATACCGTAACTACAACCACACCGCCCCGCTGTGCTCCCTCCGCCCAGCTTTAGAAGGCATGAGCACCACACAGGTTTCTGTTCCGACGGATCGAAGCTAGGTACACATTTGCCATTATCACCGGGACTAGGTCACATTTGAATAATTCAGATTCAACAGGCTATTCACACCCTTCTTAGTGCCTACTTCAAGCCCCAAGAGTGGAGTACTGAAATGACAATGTCCCTGTGGGTTTTTACATATCAACCTAATCATCAGACCCTAGAGTGTTGTATAGGCCACAGTACAGTGTGTCCTGCTAAGCATGAACATCATCCAAACTATATGTACTATATGTATACTATACTATACATCTCAAAATCAATATTTAGTCCTGTGGTTGGCAATCACAATTTCTGGGATTCAGGAATATCTCTTGTCAAACCAAAGAGTTCAATACAAATATTCAACACATGCAATTCAAAATGTGACAATGTAACAGTATGTTGTTACAGTTTGAATTGAATTCATATAAATCTAGTTGTATGGTATTTATGCAGATAGGCTACTGATCATGTGGGTCTATATAAGCCTATCATCCCACTGTGAATATTAATTATATCAATTTGTGAATTGAATTGGTCTCCTTAACAACCCAGATGGCGTGGAGTATCTGTCTCCACAGGTATCTGCATGCATATGTATAGTGCAATGATAACGACAATGAGGATAGCGTATTAAAGGCTTGAACGATGACGTCTGTTGTGTGGGATATGTAGCCCTCCGTTTTAAATATACTTGCGCAATAATAGTTTATCAGTACTAATCCTCAGTGACTGTACACCCAGCCAACCTGACTATGGACTTACCAGATTTCGGCGGATAACGGTACACCGAATTGGACGGAATGTCCACTTCTTCCACGCCTATGTTCTGTCTGCTTATGAAAGCTCCCATTTCCAGTTGAATTCAAAATAAACGCATTAAACATAACACGCAATATTCACGATATTAACCGACTCGACTCAATTTCTATAATGTAATCCAGTTCGTGCTGCCATTTCCATGTCAGTCCGGGCCAAGGCCTCAGAATGGGGCGCTAGTGTTGTGGCCGTCCCGGGGCTTAGTTTGTGCCGTGGCTGCTCTTATATCTCCCTGTCGGACGGTGCGAACCGAGACGTTATTATGAGACGACCGAAAGCGAGTCCCTTTAACACCGAAGCGTTTCTATTGTGCAACGGTATCGCATCTTTGTTGCCTAGTGGGGTTTTTTTTAAAGACCGAAGAAAACGAGTCCCCTTGTCTTTGCGCTATGTGATACAAAGTCGCAACGAACTCAGCATATTTTTCCGAGTTTAAATTCACTGCCTGTGGGATTTCGATGGCTTGTGCTGGTCTTGTTCGGTGTCCTGTCAAAGACCACTTCTATCGCTGCCCATGATGACGTCAGGGACAAATCCGGACCGTGGTTTTGCGCAGTCCAACCCAGGAGCTCCCGACGCCTCTGTTACTTGACCGTCCTACGCCAAATGTGTGATCGGCACCGACTGCACTGCAGTGTAACAACCGAATGACTTGTAAAATATGAGATGTACTTATAATCAAATTCCAACAACTCAACAAATCCCTAACATTTTGGCTCATTTTCACATTTTTAAATACATATTTGGCAACAAGCTAAACTAGGCCTAATAAACATAATATATACAAATTATATTGTATAGTATTCTACAATAGTATAATGTGCTAAATTAAGTCACACACATATATCATACATTGTATCAGATTACATTTTAATAAGAATCCACCATGGACTATAAATAGTATACAGCTTAGTTGTGAATTGTCTGCTATACTACTCCACGCCAGACGAGGGCGCCGTGTTTTCATGGCTATACAACCAGAGCAGGCCAACAAGAAAGGAAAGAAACGACGTGTTAAAAAAAATATAAAAAGGAAACCATTCTGCCGCCATTTCACGGGAAAGCAACGCGGACAACAACACGCGTACAACACATTTTTTTGCATCATTGCATTTCTGTCGAGAAGAAAGCTATTGAATTGAAGCTTTTTGTATTTGTGTATTTACTTTACGGTATATCCGTGTAGCCACATAGCTCAATTCGACTGATCTACAATCGTAATTTGGAGCAAAAATGAGCTACGGAAGGCCGCCGCCCGACGTTGAGGGAATGACCTCCCTCAAAGTAGACAACCTGACTTATCGGACTTCACCCGAGACTCTGCGTCGCGTGTTCGAGAAGTACGGTCGGGTAGGCGATGTTTACATCCCCCGCGACCGGTATACCAAGGAAAGCCGTGGTTTTGCCTTCGTGCGATTCCACGATAACCGGGACGCCGAAGACGCGATGGACGCCATGGACGGTGCCCTGCTCGACGGACGGGAGCTTCGGGTGCAGATGGCGCGCTATGGCCGCCCACCAGACTCCCACTACGGCCGGAGAGGTGGCGGTCCCCCTCGTAGACACGGCGGATCCGGTAGAAGAAGCAGGAGGTAAATCTATTGTTGTGCAACTACCAGTTAAAATATCATGTTTACCACGTGGATAAGAATAACCCGCGTCGTCCATACTTGTATCAAGACATTTCGTTTTGCAACTGCTTTTGTTTTGTTTTTTGCTTACACTTTCTACAACTTGTTATTCTCATGAACCAGCCGCTCGGGTAGCCCGCGACGCCGCAGACGCAGCCGTTCCAGGAGCAGAAGCCGCTCCCGTAGCCGCTCCCGCTACAGCCGTTCCAGGTCCCGCTCCTACTCCAGATCCAGGTCCAAGTCCAGGAGCCAAAGGAGGAGCAAGTCAAAGTCCCCTTCCAGGCCACGGTCCCGCTCAAAGTCCAAGTCCAAGTCGAAGTCCAAGTCCAAATCCAGGAGTCGAACCCCACCATCCAACGTGGGTTCGAGGTCACGGTCCAGGTCCAAGAGCAGGCCCAAATCTCCAGAGGACAATGGCACAGAGTCTTAACCCAAACCCAGAAACCAGACGGTAGGGACACTGGATGTTTCAACTTCATAGAATGGATGTTTCAGATCTGAGTTGTATGTAGGACACCCGCTTCTTAGCGTTCCCACTAATAACTTTATTAGTTCCAAGAATGCAGCGTCATGTCTATTAAGCCATTTCATAATTGGCAAGAATGTGGTCTCCCATCGACTGTAGACCTGTTCTTCTGCATTTGCTTCAGTGGTTGTTTATCCACTGTAAAGCTCACGCAACTAATCAGTACATTTTTAAGGGGATACTACATTAATACGTGTGGTCACAGGGTCAACATGCGCTTGTGTGTGCGTGGCTTGCTTTAACCAAAAACGTTCACCTAAATGTGGAATTCTTTCCTCCAAGCTGCGGAGTCCGGTTTGCAAAGAGGAGTTGGGGTTGTGGCAATGTGAGGGCAGTTAGTGTGTGACCCGCCCGTGTGACCCCGCGTGGTTGCTGCCCGAGGGTGCCGCAGGCAGTAAAGGAGCAGGGCAGCGGTGGCCGGTAAAACGGGAGCCGGTCGCCATGGCGCCGGCGGTTCGGGCTGGTCAGTTGGTGTGTGAGGTGATGTTGGCGAGATGCAGGGGCGGGACCAGAGGCACAGATGTACAGGGCAGCTGTACCTGCGGCTGTCGTTCTCCTGCTGCTTGCAGAAGGTTTGTTTAATCTAAATAATGCCCCCCCGTGTGTGAGCCCCAGCGCCCCTTTTTCAAGAGGTAGGGTTTTTGAGAAGGGCAGGGGGGGCTTTGAGGAAGGTGTACAGAAATGCTAATGTTACTTAGTGCAGTTGGCATTTCTAGAATTGTTTTTGAAAAGGCCCCACCAAACCTGGGACACATGTACAACTCTATCTACGGGGTGTGAACAAATATGATCAAACCTATATAATGAACATAATCAGACTAGCTGAGCAAGCAGCGGTCAGTCAGAGTTGTTTTCCCTCATTATTGATCCTATCCATTCTTTTTCAGATCTCTGATTGGCTGAAGTTGTGCAGAACACCAGGAGCCCAGCCGATACGGAGCCTCTGGACTCCACTATACACCCACTGATTCCAGACCAAAAGGTCATTGGTCTAAACCCAAATGTCTGAATGAGTTTCATTTCCGTCACCATGTTCAAACTGTAGTTGTTCGCTATGTGATGTTTATGGGTGCGCCATTTAGATTTGTTTGAGGCAGTTTGCCCTTTTTTTACTCTTCAGTAATAGTGATTGCATTTGTATTGCTTGCTCCCTTTTTTTCCTCCCTGCATTGCAGCTTTTATTTTAATCCATGGTTTTGAGACCCTTTTCCAGATGGATGTTCCAAGTTTGTTCATTTTTCAAGTTCAGGTAGAAAAGGAATGACCTGTCAATTGGAGCCGTACCAACTCTATGTAATATCCCACCAGTCTCATTGTGTTATATTTTACTGAGCCGACCCACGTATACGGGATGCTCGTTTTTGTTTTTGCTACTCCAGCACATCTTCTTTATTTTTTTTTCTCCCCTGTCTTCTTCAGTACTTCCTTCCTGTGACTCTAACACTCTCTCCTGTGTATCTTTTGTGCACTAGGCGCAGTTGTGTAGCAGTTGAGTAATGCTGGTTAGCTGTTAAGAGGTGGTGCGGTGCAGTGCGGTGGTTTGGCGTGTTGCGGTGCTGGGCGCCCGTGCCCCGTTCCGGGGCTCC
>OMNO01011392.1:2786-13835 GCA_900303215.1 Trachyrincus scabrus | reverse complement strand
TTGTTTTATATGTTATAATAAAACTCTCCCATACCCTCTGCAAAGTGCTGCTGGAGGATGGGAGGGACAAGACTTGTTAAAAAGACAAGACAGTCAGTAAGTTATACACATGTATTATGTATTTTTACATGTATTTTGTATTATTACATCTATGATGCATTATTACATGTATTATGTATTATTACATGAATGATGTTTGATTACATGTATTATGTATTATTACATGTATGATGTAATAATATTGTGTTTATTTGTTATTGTTATTAGGGCTATCAATCAATTACAATTTGTAATCAAATTAAGTACATGATATACTGATTATTTCATCAAATCAATATGAATTAATTGCATACATCAATCAATTCAGATACACTATCTGTTCAGAAGGTTGTACTAATACAAGCCAATCACTTACCATAACTATGTATTCTAGATCTATTTGATTGCTGTATTCTAGAGCTATATGGAGTTGGAGTTGGTGTACAACCCCCTGCAAGGTGCCGCTGGAGGATGGGAGGGACAAGACTTCTTAAAAAGACAAGACAGCAAGTAAGTTATACACACGTACATGTATTATGTATTTATACATGTATTATTTTTGATGACATGTATTAGGTATTCTTGCATGTATTATGCATTATTACATATATTATGTATTATTACATGTATTATGTAATATTACTTTTGTGTGTTATTGATATGTTGTCATTAGGGCTGTCAACCGATTACAATTTCTAATCTAATTAGGTACATGATATGCTGATTAATTTATCAAATCAATATCGATGAATGGTATACATCAATCAATTCAGAGACATTACCTGTTCAGAAGGTTTTACTAATACAAACCTATCACTTACTCACCATAACTATGTATTCTAGATCTATGTGGAGTTGGTGTTGCTGTAAGTCTATGTCTTCTAGATCTATTTGATCTATGTATTCTAGAGCTATGTGGAGTTGAGCTGGTGTACAACCCTCTGCAAGGTGCTGCTGGAGGATGGGAGGGACAAGTCTTCTTAAAAAGACAATACAGTAATTAAGTTATACGCACATACATGTATTATGTATTATTACATGTATTATGCATTATTACATGTATTATGTTTGATTACATGTATTAGGTATTCTTGCATGTATTATGCATTATTACATATATAAAAGTGTTTCATTGATCACTTGCACAGTACAACACAGGGTCATTTCTAGTCAGTGAAATTCTTATGACATGGCAAGCTCACAATATGTAGAACATCACATAATAAGGGCAAAAAATATATATAAAAAAATATATACATAATAAGATAAATAAACACTAGCATTATAAGTATAAAAGTATAAAGTGGAGGAGTGCAGATAGATATGTACATTAAGATTGAAGAAAACTTTATTATCCCGGGGGAAATTAAATTAGGTAAACAGACCAGGGCATAATTTACCAGTAATCAATATGATCAATAGGTAGTGTTACTGGTTAAGAAGCCTGATGGCTTGTGGGAAAAGAATGTTTATGAGTCTGGTAGTCCGTGCCCGAATGCTCCGGAAACGTCTACCAGACGGCAGCAGTGTGAATAGTCCAAAGCCTGGATGGCTGAAGTCTTTTGTGATTTTCCGTGCTTTCCTAAGGCATCGTGTGTGGTAGATGCCTTGCACGGAGGGTAGATGGCAACCGCTGATGCGCTCCGCTATCTTCACCACCCTCTGGAGGGCCTTACGGTCAGCAGTGGTGCAGCTGCCGTACCGGGCGGTGATGCAGCCAGAGAGGATGCTCTCAATGGTGCACCTGTAAAAGTTAGTCAGAGTTTTGGCAGACATGCCAAACTTCTTGAGTCTCCTCAGGAAGAATAGGCGCTTTTGGGCAGTTTTCACCGCCGAGTCTGCTTGCTTGGACCAGGTGAGGTCGTCTTTGATGAACACACCGAGGAACTTGAAGCAGGAGACTCTCTCCACTTCAGCTCTATCGATGTGTATGGGGGCGTGACCCATCTTCTTGGTCTTGCAGACGTTGAGAGAGAGGTTGTTGTCCTGGCACTATGTTGCCAAGTCACTGACCTCCTCTCTGTAGGCGTTCTCATCGTTGTTGGAGATGAGACCCAGGATGGTGGTGTTGTCTGCAAACTTGAAGATGACGTTGGAGCTGCGTGTAGCCACACAGTCATGTGTGAACAGGGCGTACAGGAGGGGATTGAGTACGCAGCCCTGAGGGGCTCCAGTGCTCAGGGTCAGTGCAGAGGATAAGTCTAATGAAGAGAAAGAATAAAAGCAAATGGCAGAGCGAGTGGGATGAGGAAGTTAAGGGATGACATTTGTATAACATCCTAAAGGGGGTTGGAAAGACAAGGACTGTAGAGCGGTGCAGGAAGGAGGAAACAGCAACAAAGATGAGAATGGGGCATACAAGATTAAATAGTAGGCTACATTATTTATTTTAAAGAAGCATCTGAACGGAAGGTGATTATTGTCAGCTGATAAAAACAGTGGAACATATATTGTTGGAATGTTCAAAATGTAGAGATCAGAGAGCAATATTAAAAGAAGTACTGAGAAGTGAAGGGGTAGACCTACAAATGATGATAAAATAAATATTTGGTAAACCATCAGGGGAGTGGAAAATTGATATATAGAATGTAAGTTATTAGTTAGTTAGTTAATTTGGTTTATTAGTTTTGGTTTGTGGGTTTTGTTTTCTGAGAAGTAGGATCCCTGATTCATACTCCTGTTCAGATGGTGGCGGTAATGCGCCGAGAAGTTTTTTTTAACCGCCCAAAAACACTAAAAGAATAAAAAGAAGTAGAAGCGTTTTCATTGGACAGATCTGCTCGCGTCAAACTGAAAGGGGCGTGACGTTTGAGGTAGCATTGCTAGCAACTGTAAAAGCGTCTGTGTGAGCGTCATCGTTTTCGGTGCCGTCCAGGATATAATATTAGATTTTCTTTCTTAGACGCGGTTTGTGTCCTTAACATATGCCGATAGCTATCAAGCCGATAGACTGGGGCGTTTAGTTGGCCGATTGTTTGCTCGGCCTGTGGACATGGCATTGTGGCTAGCAGCTAACCTCTTCCAGCTAGCGAGCTGAGTGGCCTAAGCTGGAGAAGACTTGCTTTAGAGTAACACAGTGGTTAGCTTTCCTCAGCTAATGGGACTATCGGCTATACTCATTTTAACATGAATTAACAACGTTGTTAAGTTTTGTATTTTTGTTTTAACATTTGCTATACGTAAGGACAATCCACGTTGCCTACTTAACCGGTCAGTTAAGCTCACTTGAAGCGTTAGCATGCAAGCGTCGTTGCAGAAGTTAATTCGTCAGTCGATGCTATGTTGCACACACGGACTAACGGTTCGTTAGCCGGCTAACTCGTTTACCGGGCATTGTGCGTTGTTGCGTAGCTAGAGCATGCTAACCATTACCAGGAAAGTTGTGAACTGGTCTTAACGGTACCAGCAACGTTAGAATAGGCCGGTTGTCGTAGTTGAGTTTTTTTTACACGCTTACGGCTAGAGAAAACTTAGCGTTAACATAACTCGCATGGCCATTACAATGTAACGCACGACAGGGCCTTGTTGATCGGTCCATGTTTACAGCCTGTCTCACGTCTGCTCATTAACTCATTTAACACTAAAAATATGTAAGTGTTCGACCAGACCGCCATCGAGCATTAGCGGCAACACGTTTGCCCACCCGCGTTAGTTTTATTGGATTTAGTGTTTCAACTATCGAGATGAACAACCCAGCGGTTATGCCACAAGAAAAGATGGAGTTGGATCTTGAAATCCCAAATTCCCTCGTTCAGACTGATGGACATTTGAGAAGATCTAACAGTGCGCCCATGATAAATGGCCTAAGGTCTTTATTTTTTCATTTGGACCTATGTTCCTGCTCATTATATCATGTCTAAATTACTCATCTTTTATTTTGAAACAATTCAGTGTAAAAAGCCGGTTTTACAAGTTTCAATGAATTAAAAGAAGCCTTTGGTATTTGATAAAATGCATGTAATGTCGTGGTTAGTTATATGTGTGTTGTCATTACAGTGATACTTGTCAAGTGTTCCAGCGAGAGGTTCTGCGGAGCAGGAGAAACAGCACAACTGTTGTCAACAGGCCCAATATGGTATTAACAAAGCTTTACTATACTTACTATAGACTCTTACCGGCGTGCTGTATTTCTGTTATTTTTTTGTATTTAATCCATCCCTACAATCTCCATTTGCAGGTTCCATCGTCACCCATTCGAGTGCCCAGCACCAGACTTCATCAGATAAAACAAGTGAGGACTCCTGTCATTAGCAAGTTATAATACACATTCTCATTATGTTTTTAATGTGATGGTTTCCTATGGTTGACTTGCTTTTAAGCCAACGAGTGGGACAGAGATTTTTCTATGTTTAGCTGATGTATGGATAACAGACTGCCATTCCTGTAGCAGCTATGCTTTAGAGTAATCCACAATGTAAGGATATACATTAATTTAATAAAATGTTTTTTCTTTCGCAGGAGGAGGGTGTAGACGTAATGAACAGGGAGACTGCTCACGAGAGGTAAGTCATTGTGGGCCCTTGCTAGCTGTATGGATTCATGTTTGTTGAGGAGATAATGGCTGCCTTGCCATGCTCCAACCTCTTGCTCTGCCTGTGTCCTGCAGGGAAGTGCAAGCAGCCATGCAGATGAGCCAGTCCTGGGAAGAAAGCCTCAATCTGGTAAAGCAGGATTCGTGTATTTCACTGTTTAGCCTTAAATGACCATACCGGTGTAATTTTGCGGTGTAAAATTGTGGTTTTTCACAAGGGTTGTGTGGACGTCAGATGTTATGGTTTCAGTAGCTGTTAGCATAAGAAGTTTCTGTTCATGTTTAAATTGTGAAGAGAAGCCTGCTTGCCATAGTTGATTCTTCAGAAACAGTTCATTAGTGCTCAGATCTTTACCTTTCTTCAGGTATTCATTGTGCTCTTCTGAATTCACAAAACTTTTGGTTGCATTATTTCCTGTAGTACAGTAACAGTGTAGCAAAGCTTGGCAAACATCAACAGGTGACTTTTTTTTTCTTTTTGGGATGGAATACTACCTATAAATGTTTCTTTTTCCTGAATGAACTTATGATACGATGACAGGACTCCATCCTGCTATGGACACAAAGCCTGTTGAAGACATGGGGATCTCTGATGGTGCATGTTACGACCTATGGTCACGGTTGTCCATTCTCTTTTATTGTAGAGTTTGGACACATATAAACATGCTAGATTAACTCTTGGAGTTATCAGGGCCACCAGTCTCTCGAGGACAGCCTGAGTAGGTAGTATAATACTCCAACATTTTTTTATTTCCCCACAACATGTGATCTGTCTATTAAATAGAAAGGGAAGTCTGCAGTCAATTCTTGTATATGGCTCTGTAATTGCTTGGTAATGAAAGCTTATGGAACATGTATGCCTGTGCTTTTGAGTGACCAGCCAACCTAGTACTAATCTAGGCATTCGCCTTTCTTGCAGAGCGACAACGATTTGTCCGTGTCCGTGTCGTCGTCTCCAAAGAGAATTGACTTTGTACCCGTCTCCCCCGCCCCGTCCCCGACCAGAGGGATCGGCAAGAAGGTACAGCTCTCGGCTCCCTTTGTTGTGTTGATGTGTCCTTTGTTACGTTAACGCGCTTCTTGCTGTTAGAACCCATGATAGGTCGTCATTAGAAGCTAACTGGTGTCTCTGTTGTTTTGTTGTTGCGAGCAGCAGTGTTTCTCTCCTTCGTTACAAAGTCTGGTGAGCAGCAATGGCCTGACTCCCAGCCCCATCCCCAGCCCGACCAGACGCTTCAGGTGAGCACTACTTGGTCTGCTGATATTTTGTCATTTAGCAGATGCTTTTATCACAAGTGACTTTCTGTGACTTCAGATGCAGGTCATTAAGGAGCAGGTAGGGGTTCAGGCATCGTACCTTTACAGTGTTTCCCATACATTGATTTATTTGTGGCGGCCACGCCACAATATCAACATTGACCGCCACATTGATTTTCTATTTTTTTTGTACTATTTAAGTAGTGAAAAGTCTTGTTGTACAGTCATGCATTCGCCATTCCAGGGTCAATATTTCTACACAATAGGTGAATTACAAAGTGCCCTGCCCCTAACTAAAACGCAATTCAACTGGATACGTCACGTTTCAAAATTTCCCCAATGGATACAACATTAAAATCGCTGTTTAGAAGTGTATCCTGCTAGCTGTACGACAGTAAAAAACTGTGTGGCCAGCCGAACTCCGGTGTGGGTGTAACGCACATGTATAAAATACAGATTAAGACTTTCGTATGTGTAAATTCGTGGAAACTAAAAAAAAAAGCGCCTTTTGCACCGTATATTCAATTTGAATTTTTTGGTATTTCTTGCATCCCTACTCTGCACAAATTTGTACAAAACGGAATGAGGTTTGGACAATTCAAGATAACTGATAGGTTAGTCTATCTATGTTAACACAATGCCCCCCTGGTCCGCTACAACCACAAATGGAATCCAATTCTGTGGGAAACACTGCTTTAGGCTGGGAATCAAAACACCCTAGACTATCCTGCTCCAGTCTGTTGTTACTTGTAGCCCAATTATTATTATTCAATTCAAGCCTGGTAAGTTAACACTCTTAATGTTGACATTAAGTTAATTATGAGGTTCACAATTGCACAGCATGGTGTTACTTGAATTACGAAGGACTGCACGAATTCTAGTAGGATCTGTATCTTTTAGTAAGGCTGTGCATTCACTCTGCATGTTATGACCTTTGGTCACGGTTGTCCATTCTCTTGATGGTAGAGTTTGGACACGTACCAACATGCTAGATTGACTCTTGGAGTTATCAGGGCCACCAGTCTCTCCAGGACAGCCTGAGTAGGTAGTATAATACTCCAACATGCATCATTTGCACCATTTTCATACCAGTTGCTAAAAATATGTTAACATTGTATTTCTGTATTTAAGTGTCAAAATGTACATGAACTATAATCAATGAAATCCTATGGGACATATGTTGTATGTTTACAGTGGTTGGCAATTATTCAGACACATGCCTTATGAGTCATATTAATATCGGCCGATGGCACAGCACAGTGAATAAATATAATGAGTTACAGAGAACTGCATTCTCGTTTTATGCAGATATTTAACTGACAATTAAATGTCAAGTGCCCTCCAGTGCCTGGAAAGCACTTCTATGCATTATGATTTTAAATGCTATATATATATATATAAATTGTATAAATATATCTTGGTTTGCTGTGTGCTTAGCCGACGCAGTCAAAGTCCCATCAACTGCATCAGAGCCAGCATACTGGGGCCAATCAAACGCAAGGGTAAGGTTGCATTGTATAATCCAAAAATACTGTTTGTGAAACGCCATTGGTACCCCTTTTTTAAGTTGACCTTTAACTTGAATGCCAACTCTCTAATCATATATTTCAAATTAAATATTTTACTTGATTTTGAATGATGACATTGCATGACAACGGCAGACTGGATGTGAACAGATTTCTGGAAATGTCTTTTGAATGACCCTTGAATTGAATGTCCATGTGTTTTGAAGGGGAGGTGGACATGGAGAGCCAACCTAAGAGGCTCTTTCAGGGGACTACCACCATGTTATCAACAGATGTATCGCACCTGTCGGATGTCAGTTCATGGTACGGTCGGAATATAATAGCCTGAGATACTCTCCTTCCTGTCTTCATGTTGCCTTGAAGATGTTTTAACAATGTTTTGACCTTATAATTAATTAATTAAGACCTACAGTATGAACTGCTGTCCAGTAGGACATGTTTATAACGTGATGCTGCTAAATGTGTTCCATCAGAGTACAGTCATGTTAAATGCTGTCTTTCAGTCCCAGCCCAGAACTGCTGGACGGCAGCCTCAGCAGTGTGTGCTCTTCCACTGGATCGCCTGGCAAGATGGAGGGAGTCTCGCCCTCCTCCAGCAATTCTCCCTTCACATCCCTCCACGACCTGTCTCCTAAGTGAACAAGGAGACTTGCAAGAGACACTAAAGTATGATAAGTGGTAAAACAAATGTCTCCCTCTGAGGAGGCGGAAGATCAAGTTTCCTTCTTGGACCCTCAGCTCCTCCTTCACCTAGCTTTAGTTGAAGTGGATTTTCTCCACGTTTTGCTTTTGTGAGACCGGTTGTTTGGCTTCAGGTTGTTTGGAGGGTCCCAGTATGTCTGAAAGGAAACAAAAGCCATGGTTTTGCGCTTTGCTCAGAGACACAGGTGGGACTGCTGTAGTGGGGAAAACGTTATGGGCACCAGCTGCTAGTTGTGGAGTTTATTTTTAATGGTGCATCGCCCCATAGTGATACTGCGTTTCTATGTCTATCCTGCCAATGTATCAGCTGGTTCTCTCCAGCGAGAGAGACGTTAAGCACTGGACAAAAAAAATGACTATTTGGATGTGTAGAATGCCCTGTTTGTGCTGGAAAACTACGTTCACAGGCCTTTTGTCTGTGCAGTCTGCAGGTTTTGTATGAAAGGATTTAACTTATTTTTGTTCCTCTTGCTTTATTGTGCGTATATGTGTATATATTTAACCATGTCTAATATAGTTTTAATTTAGTTATTGGCTGTGAGGTTGAAGACGAGGCACAGGCCTTCAATAGCAACAACAAATTATTGGCCACGGATCTGAGGACGAAGGTGCATACTTCAGGGTTCATGGTTACCATTTTACTGTATTGGAAGTTGTCCGTAACAGAAGTTTTCAGTTCCTTGTACTTCATATTTTTTTATGGCATAGGCCATAAACGGTGGAGATTTCCATGCCAGCTCGTCTAACTTGCTACAACTTTAATTGCGTACTGTTTGGGCAAAAGACTAACTTGGCAGATAATCAGACTGAATCAGAGAATGCTCGGCATTATTGGGATTGAAACTTTTAAGGCTGCTCTGTCGCTGTTTATACATTACTGTATGCAGAGTAACATTTATGTGCGTACAATTTCTTCCTCATACTGGCACAAACATTTTAGGTAAAAAAATATAGTGACTATAAATGCTTTTTTTGTTTTTCTGTTTCTGCTTTGGTCAGTTTGGAAAAGAGCATTGGTGCAGAATGTTCCTGCAGTGGTGTTTTAGTTGTATGTGAACCGTGTGTGGGGAAGTTCTAAAATAGACCAGTTTATTCCTGTTCAAGTGGAGAAGTGCTTTTTCCAAGTCACGTAGGCCTTTATTTTGCACCTGAACTTGATTCCTTGTTTTTCAGGTTGATTCCCTGATTTAGGCAAAGTCAATGCACATTTCTGATCCCCTTTGTGGACCTTTTGATCTTAAAGTAAGGAGGTGATTGTACATTTGCTTTTTTTTTTGTTTTGTTTAAAAAGTTGTTTTATATGCTGATTGTCTGCCTCCTTTATACAAATAACAATCATATCTTGCTCTGCTGTCCATATTGGTGTGGTTTATTTCCATTAGTTCTGGTATTCTATTTGCACCCAGGGCAAATACTGTCGTATTCATTTTGTGTTCATTTTACGACAGTAAAATGAACACAAAATGAATACGACAGTGAATACGACAGTAGAAGTCCAGATGTGTATCATAGATCTAAGTGTTTTCTGATCTGTAGACAATATGCAGACAGATGTGTTGAGACTTTATTCAACAGAGAATCCAGTACAACATGAACTGTATTTCATTTTTTTAAAAATCATTTGGTGACACGTTAAAACAGTATATTGCTGGGGGGGGGGACTCATCTCTATACATGCATGTACCTGCATTTAGTCCTGAATCTACACTAGCCTATAAATTCAATAATATAACATGACCTATAGATGGTGACACAACTGAAATGGCTTTTAAATATGTAGCAGGTTTGCATGAAAACACTTACTCAAGTTCACCATATTCTGTTAAATGGTGGCAAAGGAAGTACAGACACAGGCAATACAACATTTTCTATACATCTGTAATGCAATGCCCCTTATCTTACTTCACCAGCCCTTTCCAGGGCCCAAAGGGCCAGTTCCGTAGAGGGAGAAAACCCTTAACCCAGGCTCTAGAGTTCTTCATTGTCTGCGTTTGTTAAATGATATATGTTAATTCATATAAATACATTTCAAAACAAGTAGACAATAATGTATATGCTTCAAGGAAGGGGTCAGAGATGAACAGATATCCCAGGGCCCTGTTCTTGTACTGCCAGCTGCAGGGTGGAACACATCTCTGGGTATTACAGGGCTCTTTTCTCCTCCCGTATCTCTCCCAGCCCACTGGCTTCATGTACGTAGGATGACCATTGTAAGAAGACCTGGAAAATATAGTCGCCATTTTAGCATCCAAAGTGACCTCTTTCTCAAGGATGCCTACAGGTAGACTGCGGACATTGGGGAACACACCCAGGACCTTTTGGCTGGGAGTGGAACAACCTAACCACTAGACTATCCTGCCCCCTGAAATACTTACTGTATTTAATACTTTGGTTTTTGAGTGTGTCTATCTCTGCGCTTGCATACTCACCAAGAACATAAGCAGCGACTAGTTTCTTGTTAACACTTAAGTGGAGGTAGAGAGGCACAGTGGATTCTTGCTCCCCCATGGTGGGAAGCATCAGGGCAGCCACACACACCAGGCCCAACAGCACGGTCAACAGACTGGGCCCTCCTGTGACAGGCCGGCTCTCTGGAAAACACACGTGCATGCACACACAATGTGAAAATAAACCACATTAAGAAAAAAAAATCAAATCAGGTGAGTTTTTCAAAAGAAGTTAAAGGGGAATTTCCCTTTAAAACACTTCTGGCTTAATTTGCACACCTACCCAGGCTTTTGTGTCCACCCCAGACCGTTTTTAGGTTGCTTGCTTCAATATTTAGATATTTGATAACCGTGTGAGCAAACGTCCCTGCTTCTCATGACTGATATTGTCCTTCTAATGAATGTGTCGACCTTCATTTTTCGATTAGTTATTTCATTTCAAACGTTAGAAACAAAGACCTATTTTCTACATAGTAGTACAGTTTCCGGCTTTTTCTTCTTCTTAGATTTTTCTCTAAGTCTGCTAGCTTTTGTTTTGATATGATAT
>OMNO01011383.1:6141-23334 GCA_900303215.1 Trachyrincus scabrus | reverse complement strand
GGATGAACCAGGTTGCTCTGGCTCTCGTGTACCGGAGATTAGCATCTCTTTATTTCTCCGTACGGCTTACATGGAAATATGAATGAAGGCAGCGGGAGGTTGGTCTAGCAGCACGATTCTCGTTTAGGGTGCGAGAGGTCCCCTGTTTGAATCCCGGACGAGCCCGCCAGCACACAGTGCGTCCGCGTGAGAGTCATATATACTTCCGGCGCTGCGACGAGCGGCAGCCAGCGACGGTTGCTCCCCCCCTCCCCTCCTACGTTTTAGTTATTTATTCTTATATTTATTGTTGTTTATAGTATAGTTTTTTTAGTAAGTAGTTGTGCTACCCTTTGCACTATTTTTAATGTCACTTTTTCAGTATTCATCCGAGTTATTTATTTAGTATTTATTACTGCTAAATTGCACTATACGTATTGTTGTATATTGTATATACCTACGTATTACTGTAATTTGTTGTAAATTTGTAATTTGTAGTTGTAATTTGTAAATTTGTTCAAATTCACCATTCACCTGTCAATACATTTAGACTTCATTTAGTTTATATTTAGTTTATACTTAGTTGTTTAGTTTAGTTTGTTTGTTATTTAGTATAAGTATATTTAGTGTACATTTATTCCCCTCTGTTTCAACTGTTGCACCTTAATTTCCCTTGGGATAAATAAAGTTTTCTTGAATCTTGAATCGTTTACATCCTCAATTATTA
The DNA here is from genome assembly GCA_900303215.1 of Trachyrincus scabrus. Taxonomy (NCBI): domain Eukaryota; kingdom Metazoa; phylum Chordata; class Actinopteri; order Gadiformes; family Macrouridae; genus Trachyrincus; species Trachyrincus scabrus. Next base: position 22,628 of record OMNO01011383.1, on the reverse strand, counting down.
TGTGAAGGCACGCAACTAATGGGCACCACGAAAGATAAGCTTGTGCTTTGCATTGTATGCTTATCACATGCAACACGTGGCAAGAAAAGAGTCATTACCACGGCAACCGTGGCGCACTCACCTACGATGAGACCCACCTCGCACAGTGGGTCCTCGTAGCCGCAGGTCATCATGGTTCCCACGGTGTCGTTGACGACCGCCACGACGTCCAGGTCAAACTCCTGTCGTCAGTGGCAACAGTGAAGGTTAGTCGTCGTTTGTTTGTTCACTTCATCGTGGCCTGTGGCCTCTGGCAGCCTTTTATAAAGCAGCCGCCAATATGTGTTCCGACATAATCCCTGTTTTGTTTATTGCATAACGCCTACATTGTTTACTGCATAACGCCTACATTGTTCACTGCATAATGCCTACATTGTTCCCTGCATAATGCCTTAATTGTTTACTGCATAATGCCTTAATTGTTTACTGTGCGTGAACTGACCTCTCTGCGGTGAATGGCGTCCTTCAGCAGTGTGACAACATCCTGCCCCTCGCAGCCAGTTGCCTTGAACCCCTTTGTCCATTTAAGCAGGATGCCCTGCGTGTGTGTGTGTGTGTGTGAGAGACAATGACATTAGCAGTATATATTAAGGGGTTGTCGTGGTCTAATTTGTTTTCATACGGCTGGGAAGGGTGGAGGTAGCTTACCAACTGATCTCAGGAGGTACATGACAGCGTTTTGTACCGTTTTGTTCAACATTTGTTTAAATATATATCGGTAAATTACAGTATATTATTGGGTAATTACCACCGGTAAATACAGAGAAATACGAAGAAAAACCTCCACCGTTACCTATCAAGTGAACTCAGAGTACCGTGTTGTTGTGACCGTTTTAGGTTGGTAATAACTCAGATATGATTGTGTACTTCATAGGAAAGTAAGCAAACAATTCTTAGAAACATCTCCTCTATTTCAGATGTAGTCTGTATTTACCAGTGGTAATTACCCAATAATATACGATAATTTACCATATATTTACCGGGTAAATACTTAGTAATTAGGGGACTGTAGGGTTAACAAAGGTTGTTACAAATTGAACAAATAAATCTATACAACATACACACACACGGGGATACATTTACACGCGCAAACACATTTAATTGGTCACGGGACCAACAGACCACGTTTTCTTTCCCTCATTCTGTAATGTGCTACGTATTGTGGGCTTGCCATGTCATAAGAATTTCACTGTCTAGAAATGACCCTGTGTTGTACTGTGCAAGTGATCAATAAAACACTGACATCCACAGATGAGGTGCGTTACCTGATCCAGTTGTCTTTGTTGACAGGGGAAGGAGAAGGTGAAGCCCAGGGGGAGGAACGCCCCTTTCATTCCCATATATTCCAAGAAGTCCGCAATGCAGTGCACAATATGGTCGAAGAGCTATGACAACATATACAGGCATACACATCTGAGGCACAAAACATTTAGATTCAAGTTTGTCCCCAGCGTACGCAATTCTAAACTGGAGTCAGGAAAAAGATTTCTGCGACACGAAACACTTTGCCACAGCAAGGCTGTATTCATGCTAATTTACTCGAAAGGAAAACATAATAATCAATCACAACATCAGTTGTTCCACCACGGCCAACTCATCATTCATTGATTCCCCCCCGTGATGGAGGAGGAGGAGGAGGAGGCGGCGTACCTCCTCTCCGGTGCCCTGCATGATGTCCTGTGGGATGTTGTAGATCTTGTTGTGCATCTCCACGTTTCGCCTCTTCCCGCTCCGCACGCGGACCAGGAGCACCCGGAAGTTTGTCCCCCCAAGGTCGAGAGCAAGGAAGTCACCGTGCTCTGGTGAGGAGACACACACACACACGCACACGCACGTACGTACGTACACACGCATAACTGTGAAAAGCACTCACTATGGCTTGTGCACAATGTCACCGTTGTGCTTATTCAGAGTGTTCTGTTGATGGTGACATCATTGCCCTTCTATATTTCTTCATATACATTTGAGAAGCGGATATGCTGACCATGGAATCTTTTTACGGCATTAAGCAGTACTGCTTTTCTGTAGCGCTTCAATTTACTGACACTGTTCCTATGTATTTGATATATCCTTGATATATATATGATTGTATGTTAACATTTCACTTAAATACTTAATTGATCAAAATTACGGTATAAAATAGTTTCCAGATAAGCTGAACCGATACACTTTCACAATACTTTGATGAACTACCTTAGGTTGGCAGCGTGACATTGACAAAGAGCCAAGGTGTAACTGAGGAAGCAGCGGTTCCATCGCCTCATTCTAGATGTGTCCTTAGGTGAGATCCATTTCATTAACAGACTACAGAAACCTCTTGCAGGTACAAAAAAAATAAATCAAAAGGAATCCGTTTTTTTCAAGCCAACAGGGTTGCGAGTTATAAAACAGCCATTTAGGGAATATGACATATCGACATAGGAGCAAAGTGAACTCTGGTACAGATCCACAAACAGACTTGGTTTGACCCCATTAGAGACAGTGAAATAACTATACAACAGTGTTTCCTGAGGAGTTCATTAAAGTAGTAAATTCAGTGATTTGTTTCTAAACACGTCATACATGTCAGAAAATCATTGCTGAGGACATGTGAAAAGACTGAATTATGTAGTACTGAATTGTGGAGTTGGACTGTTAAAACAGTTTTTCATCCTTGTTTTGTTCTTGATCTTTTAGGCGGGTCTGAAATGGGGGCTCGATGACGCACTGGGGCCACACCTAACACTATAGAGTGCATTAGCATCAGCGGTTCTCCCGCTCAATCGTGAGTCCCTAACTTCAGGTTACACTTACTACAGTATAAAGTTTGCTAGCCAGGGCGGGTGGTCCGGCTCACCTGTGCCGTCGGGCGTGGCGCGGACATAGGTGGGCAGCATCTTGACGCTGGCCTGCTGGTGGGTCTCCTTGGCCAGGCCCTGCTCCATGGCCTCCTCCAGCCTCCTCTTCACCTCCAGCAGCTGCTCCCGGCCCAGCCGCAGCGTGTCCAGGATGCGCTGGCGCTCGGCATGCTGCATGGCCAGCCGGTACGCCACCGCCGTCACCATGGCGGCACCCTTGCCGCTGCCGTCCTCCGAGCGCAGGAAGCGCACGTCGCAGTCGGGCGCCAGCCGCCGCACCATCTTGTGGAGCCGGCGGGCGAACCTTTGAGGTGGAGGAGGAGGTGGTGGAGGAGGTGGAGGAGGGGTACATTGGAGATTTGGTCATTCAGCAGACGCTTTTTCCAAACCGGCAGGTGAGGCTGACAACAATCAAAACCTCTAATCAACATTGGGGTGATGAAATGTAAGTGCTACAAAGTAAAAAAAAATATTGGACAGAGCGCAGAGTGCCTGTAGGATTCAGAACATGAGGTTTGCATGATTCACACTGTGACAGTCGATTCACAAAGCCTAACTTTTTACACACTATAAAAAGTTTGGTCTCTTAAGACACAGGGACATTAGTCACAGCTATGGATCATTCAGCAGCTACATCAACTAATACTCCGATAATAGACCCCTTATCAGACACCGTCACACTGACATCACTGCCTCGTCCACCTCATGGTCCACAGGCGTTTCACAACACGCAACATCCAAGTGAATATTTGGTTAGGATGCCGAGAGGTTCCGGGATTGAACTCCAATGTCCACGGTCTACCTGCAGGGATCCCCAGCACCTGCCTGCTCACTAATGACATGTCTAAAACAAATGCACTCTTAAGTTGCTTTGGATAAAAGACATGAGACTGCAACTCCCATGGCCAGGCCTGCCACTCGGGGCTCTCCCTGCTTACTGTGGGTGGCTCTTGTAGATGGAGCCGTCCACGCCGACGGTGGTGCGGAGCTTCTCCGCAGCCTTGTTGTCGCGGATCTGCCGCAGGACGGACACCAGCGTGGCGGCGCAGAGGTGGGCGGAGCGCGTGGACACCACCTGACACACCCTCTGGATGGCCACGCAGTCCTCCGTGGACGGGGTCAGCCCCAGCTCCTGCAGTACCTTCTCGGCGGCCAGCAGACCAGCGTTGTCCCTGGAACAGGTAAACATCAAGATGTTCGAAACACCCTGTAGCAGTAGAAACTTGCCACATGCCATGCCGAAGTGGCTTCTCTGGGCTCCTCCGAACACAAGACCCAGGCAGTCGTTGAGTAGAAACAGGTTTATTGCAGTATAAAGTTGGAACAGTTCTGCAGGCAGAGCAGGCGGTAAGTGCTGATGTCCACACTCCTCCCGAATGTGTGTGGTGATGGCTGGTTTAACCTGTGGGCCTTGATTGGCCAATGCACCACAGGTGTGCGGAGTCTAATCAGCCTCGGACCAGGTGAGGCTGCTTAAACCAGCCACCAAACACACACACACACACTCCACACACCATAACTCCCAGCAGGAAGGTTCCGGGTTCGATCGCATCTTTGAGCAGTTCACAATACATGATCGTCGTGCTACAATATGCCTTCGATTTGGGGCTTTTGTCTGCGACTTCAAAAACTTGTCGGTGACTGGAAAATCAATGGAGTTTAAGTTGCTAACAGGATTCAGACCTGTGAACTCACATCCTGTACTTTGCTGCTGATACAGTATCATTCATTGGTGGGATTCTGTTAAGTAGGCTATCATGAGGTGATTGCGCAACAGTGCAGTGTTTGTAATTAAAACAATTGTGGCACTCAAACAACTCAAACATTTAGGTCACAACCACTGTGAATCATTCAGCCCCCACTCCTCCACCCATATCCCCACCTGTCTCTCCTCCACCTACAGCCTCACCTGTCGGCTTCGATGGCAGAGACGTGGCTGGTGTTGAAGTGGCCGGTGGTCAGCAGGCTGGCCGTCACTTGACCCTGGAAGATCATCTGGTCTTTGGCCATCTTCACCAGGATGAGGCGAACCAACTCGCCCATATAGAAGCCACTGATCATCTTCTCAAACCTGCGCGCGAGCGAGATGCATTTAGTATCAATGAAGTAGGGATTTTTGCTGATACTAAGGCCTAGTCCACACATGCACAGGTATTTTTTTTAAAAAGAGGTTTTCCCCCTTCGTTCTTAAAAAAAAATCCCGTCCACACAAGCAGTTTAAAAAAAATCAAAAACATGAAAACGCAAAAAACACGCCGCCAAGAGCATGCCAAACAGGCGGTGATATAACCCTAACCGTAAACCGTACCTTACTCACCTATTCTTGTTTAATAGATCAATAATAGGGTTGCAAGCTACTACCCAGCTATTAGTTAGTGCTGTTTAGCTCAGTGTAATAACTACCCACTAACTTCCTCTACATTGATGTTAGCTTGTCTCGGCTGGGGGGGCTTTAACATTTAAAAATCGTGCAACAGGAAAACACGCAGCAGATCGGGCGAAAATCACTTTTGCACGATGTAATCAAATTTTTTATCAAATTGCATTCAGCCAACGTGCCAATGTTAATTGACTGCAATTGTATTAACAAAAGCGATGGGAGTTTGATTTAAAGTGTTTTTTCCACTTGGCAAAAGTCATTGAAAAGTTTTTTGAAAGCATCATTGCGTTTTTCATGAGAACACACAAGGTCGTACTTGGGTACACTGGAAAGTAGTACCCAAAAAGACCAATGTAGTTTCGCCCCCAGCGATCCACGATGGCATCAGAATGTAACCCATGTAGTGTTTATGTATGGTTTAGGCTGAGAGAGGGTGATGAATTGTAGCGTTATCCTGGTCTACCACAACGCAATTTCCATTCTCTCACTTCCTATGAGCTGTGTATGAAAGTTAAAAGTCCTGGAGCGATTTGACGAGGAATTTGACAAAGCAATACCTATCCATTGGATGACATTATACATTAGGCTACAGTATTGAAAATGTGGCCTATGTCAGTCACTCTATTGTTAATAATTTCTACCGTGGCACATATTTCAGCCGGTGTGCCATCTATACCACCCAGCCCTAATTGAATATACTTTGTATATTACTTTGCCGTTTAATACTAAAAGACCCATTCGATTTGTTGAAGTGGGTCTGTGTGCTGAAAACCTGTCACTTAAGATAATAAAGTGGTCTGCTTAGCTGCCACTTGCAGGAACAAGCAATCACCATTTTAAACTGCCCTGTTACAGCTGGACAAGAAAGAGTAGTACCTCAAGTGTGCCTATTTATGCTTTCACAAAAACAGGCAAAGCCACACACTGCTGGGCTCAGTCCCTTTAAAAAAACAACAACTAAAAAACATTTACTACGTTTGTTCATATGGCTGTGTTATTCATTATTGCCATGATTAACCCAATATTTGACTCTGCGACTAGACTTAACGGAGTCGGTCCATTTAAGAGGAGACAGTAGACAATGGTCAACGGGACAACTCATTAACAAGATAGCCGAGTTCAGAGTTTAACGACGTTAGAGATGGACAACAAAGCACAACAGCAGAAGTAAGAGTACAAGAAGAAAATAAAACTGCCAACTTAGTAAAGGATAAAGCAAAAATAATGGTACTGTGCTACAGAGGGCGCTATAGTGTATTCGGCAATCGTCAATATGTTCTGTTCTGTTCGGCCACAGTCACGCTAAAAAAGAACAGTGGAACTGTAGAACCCGAACGCCAACGTTAGCCACACAAAATATAAATGAATATTTACAGAATCGCAATACATATCGTATCGGCACTCAAAGAATCGTTGCGATATCGTATCATGAGGACCCTGCCGATTACCGTCCCTAGTGTAGTATATTTCTGCCTTAAGAATGTATTCTCTGAGTATGTAACCTTTTGGGAATAATTGGGCACTAAAGGAGACACGTGTGGGACTTCAATGTGATCTCGATGAGGTGTTTGATATGTAACCATCACTTCCTTCAATAAGAAAATGTTTTATTGAAGGATTTGCGAAATTGGGTGAGGCTTTTCTCTAAATATCATGTCATAGCATGGGTGACTCTTGTGGGAATAGAGTCACAGGATCATTACTTCGACTTGGACGGGCAAAGCAACTAAGTGTTTTCAGGCCGGTTACTTGTGATCGCTTCGCATGCAGACTTCGTCCATCCCATTTTGTAACCCACGACGGCGTTGTCTTTTGCACACAAAAAAAGGCACAAAAAAACCCACTTACAGCTGCTTTCCGGGATTCAGGGAGCCGGCGTCAATTTCGTGGTCAAACACGGTGCGCAGGTCATCCAGCACGCCGTCGTCCCCGAACGCCCCCCACTCCATGTTGACGCACATGCGGCCCTCGTCGCCCTCCACCAGCTCCATGTTGCGCATCTCCTCCATGTAGCAGGCGTTGGTGCCCGTGCCTGCCAGGTACGAGGGGTACCGCGTTACCCAATCAGACAAGTCAAAAGAAACAAGCCGCACGTTCAGTGGCTGACCACATAGCCATATGCCCCTTTCGACCCTCCTTCCTGTCTGTTGTTCACCGTCCAGTCGATAAAGTCATAAACAGCTCATGAAAATACACACTTCAAAACAACCTTTTTAGTCATGAATATCACATTGGATATATCGATTATTCTCTGCCGTCTGCCATTTGTTTTATAAACCGTTTCATGAAACTGTACCTTGAAGATCAGCCTATTCCTGTTGGAATACAAAACAGGCTGGTTTATGATAGGGAGAGGGAGTGTAATTATTCTACTAGCCTATAATTCCCGCATTCCGACTTGAGACTCCACATCCTCTATTTAGTCTAAACAGTTAACCCATAATTAAAAAGAAAAACATAACGCCGCCTTCAAAGCAGCTTGTTATCCAATGAAGCTCGGTGTCAGATGATGCGTTCCCGGGCTGGTGCCCGGACTCTCTGATCTCTTACCGACGATCAGGCCGATCTCACAGTGATGGTCGTCGTAGCCGCAGGTCATCATGGTGCCCACTGTGTCATTGATCACCGCGACGATGTCAATATCAAAGTCCTGGGAATAGAACAGAACACATAGATACATGCCTAGATAGATGCACACATGCATACAAACAGATCACACACACAGAGATTCTGCCCAACGCAATCCTTCATCTGCCCATGAAACCTTGAGAGGTGCATCGTAACCTAGTGATCTAATTTTAGTAATCTAGTGCAATCACTGATACAGTCACACACAACTGTCTCACAACAGGTCCATCAAAGAAAGAAAGGGTTTTAAATCATTACTTCAGTTCACCCACTAACTGAGCTCTTACTGCTCCTTAAGACTACTGAAGGACATGTACATAGTTAGTAAGTTATCAAATGGCCTGGCCTCTGTCAGGATTCCTTTTAATTTTGAAACTGCTTTTGTGGAATTCTTCTTAACTGAGATCCCATTCAGAAATCCAGACCAAAGCTTATTTTTCTATTCAATATTTCTGAAAATTATGTTTTTTTTAAGTTGGTGACTCATCCGTTTAAAATATTCCGGTTAGGTTTCTGATCTCTCCCCAGCACAGAGACTGTATGCTTTATGTTCCAATTAGACCAGTTCTCCCCAGCACAGAGACTGTATACTTTATGTTCCAATTAGACCAGTTCTCCCCAGCACCGAGACTGTATGCTCCGAGACTGTCCAATGAGACAACCTCCCCCAGCCCAATGAAGCAACATCTGATGTTAATGTATAGGATGGAGGGGGGCAGGAAGTGTAGTGTAAGGATGCACGAGGAACAGCCGAAAGGTACTGGGTTCGATCCCCAATGTCCGCAGCCTCCCTGTAGGCAATAGGCATCCTTGAGCAAGACACCGAAGCTTTACGTGCTCCTTAATGGCATGTATCTCTAAGTGACTAAATGAAATCGGATAGGCTTTTCACTGTAAGTGAAGTCGGATACACAGTGTAAATAGTAATGTTTTTTATTATTATATATAATTATTTTCCAATTGAGCTAGACAGGACCAAGATCTAATCATTAATCTCAGATGCAGATTTGAGAGAAAGCCATGAGTCGCATCCTGTCTTAGCTACCGTATCTCTCTGGCACAAGAATACAAAATAAAAAAAAGAGCATGCAGTTCAAAATGCTGCAGTATGCCTTCCAACACATTCCAATAAAGGGGTTGATGAGACTGTTTTGGCGTCTTTTCATTGGCCGTCACTCTCAGGATTAGTTATTCAGCAAGTCGTTTTTTATAAAATGTATTTAGCGTGCTCTCATGACATTATTTTTACACTTGCTCTATTCAAAAAGTGCACGTGCAACCATACAATCTGTGTGTCACAGGGGAAAAAACACATTTATATTGGATGCATTTTGGTAATGTGTTGTGGAGTGTGTGTGGTTGGTGGCTGGTTTAAGCAGCCTCACACAGCCCCATCAGCCTGACTCGGGCCAGTAGGTGTCATCTACTGGCCCGAGGCAGGCTGATGGGGCTGGGTGAGGCTGCACACCTGTGGTGCATTGGCAAATCAAGGCACACAGGCTAAACCAGCCATCACCACACATACTCAGGTGTGTGTGGTGAAGAGCAGGGTTGTTTTGCGGGGCAGTTTTGCAAAACTGCAAAAAGGTTTTGCAGTTTTGCAAAACATTTGCAACCCTGCAATAAATCAGTTTAACAACATCTGCCTGTGCCAAATAGCTGCATCCAGTGTCGTAGCCAGAGATGAAATTGCAGCTGGGCCTGAATAAAAGTGAATTCCATAAATAGCTGAATAACTTTATGTGTCGGCCTTCAGTCATCATACTGACATCCCTCAACAGCCCAACAGCCTTGGTTCTTTAAAAAACCTTGCAATGAACATTTGTTTTGCCATTGTTAGGCTAACAACAAGGCTATTCGTTTTTAAGCTACAGTCAGCCAACAAAGCAGCAGCGTTTGTTTTTGGACTGGAAAACAACCAATTTTAATCGTTCATCTGTGGTTTTAGCACGGTGCAGTCATAAAGCAGTGGCAATGTATCTACAGGAGATATTGAGCTGGCCTTCTAACAACCGAAGGAGGACATAACGTTGGTTGTTGTTGAACATAGATTTGTTTGAACAATCATTTTCTATGTTATGCCATGTTAAATAAACAGAATTTAAGGTATTTAGAGGAAAGACTCCCGCTAGACAGGTATTAGGTGAGACCTTTTTGACGACATTGTTATTGGGTGAAAAACCATGATACATCTCCCGCGATTAATCGACTATTCGACTACTTTTTGGGAGTAGTTGACGACTAATAAGCAGATTCATTAGAAAGAATGTAGCTATACATTACAAAATGTATAGCTACGCGTCTGGCTGCACCACCTTTGTGATTCATAAGATTCACTAATAATTAATTAAAAAGCATTTCCTGGAGTGAGTAGGCACTCCATTAATGGTTGTATTGATTGGTTTCTAGCTTCGCTTTGAAGTATAAAACAAATGCGCATATGGAAGGGTACAAAAGGTGATTTTAAAAATAAATCCCGAGAAGAGAGGTTCATCATAGCCCGTTCTAGAACAAGCACTGTTCAGCGGGGCTTTTATTTGGTTTTCCATCTGGAAAAACGTGGTACTTTTTTTTGTATCACCTCCGTCGAGGTTCCGAGTGAGCTGAAGCGATACTAAAAGGTGGCGTGAAAACACTGCAGACTACTGATTGGTCAGAGAGGATCGTCACTATAGTCATCATTGCACGACACGGAACGTCCTGAGAGAGAGAGAGACGTTCTGTTCATCATTATGGTGTCCGGTTGTACACTCACCCCTCTCTTCTGGATGGCTCCCCTCAGCAGGGCGACCACGTCCTTTCCCTCCACGCCACTCGCCCTGAAGCCCTTTGTCCAGGAGACCAGGACACTCTGCAACAGGCACAGGAACAAACTGAGTTCCTTAGACCTGCACGCACGATGTTATTCTTGAAAAAAGTCTCAATATCAACAGAAATGTCAATGTTGATATTGTGGCGGGCCGCCACAAATAAATAAATGTATGGGAAACACTGGATTGTATTGTATTATTCGATAATACAATACAACATAATACAACAGCTTTCTAAAACGAATGGAGGTTTACATGGTTCCCACCTCCGCTGAATACCACACTTTTCTCTTCAAGGTTTTATGAAGAAGAGAAAGAAAATATAGTAGTGGCATGTTCATGGTGAGGAGTGACACATCCTCGCCATATACAAAGCGGATGTAAAAAAAGGAAAACATGCAATAGACTTTACCTCGTCCAGCTTTGTCTGCTGGCAGGGGAAAGAGAAGGTGAAGCCGAGTGGAAGCTTCTTCTCTTTCATGCCCAATTTGTCCAGGAAATTTGCCAGACAATCAGCAATGTGGTCAAATAGCTGTGGAAAATGGAGACAAGGGTTAGCAAGGTCACCCAGACATTTACAGAAGAGGTCTTCTCGGGTAAAAAATGACGGCCTCCAACCATAATGGACCCGGGAAATTCGTTCCGAGGTCCGATTGGATCCGATCATTTAAAAAAAATATATATACAGTATATATATATACACTGACCCGTTTTTGTCCGAGATATTACAGACCCTACCCGGTGCATGTCCGAGAGGACAGAGACCCGAGATCCGTGACAGGTAGGGTATTTTATGGACGCGACAAACCCGGTAATTAAAATTGCTACTAAAAATGCCTTTCTACTGCTAAAAACATGTATGTCGGATACAACATATGGTAGCCTAATAAGGATATCAAAATAAGACCTAATGTGGCTACAGTGACGCTTCAAAAGATGCGCTGATCACGGGTCTTCTCGGATCCACTCGGGGATTACACATAATGATAAACAGACCCGGGGCCCGCGGCAACAGAATGGGACCCGACCCGGGTCCAATTGAGCATAATAAAACGTGGACCCTAACCCGTACGGGTCCCAGGTCGGGTTTCGGATCCGAGAGTTCGGGTAAACCCGCGAAGACCCTTTACAGTACAAGGAGCCTGGGAGAGTGCAGACCAATAGAGGTAAAACAGAACAGTCGTTGTTATCTCTTAATTGGTCCGGTTTATTAAACCGCAAACAGTTCGAATTACGCACCATGGGTGAGCATTTTAACCTTAGGAATGGCAGCAGGCTGAGATTATAAGTCTTTATTACAGAAACCAATGGGGGTTTGTCATCCCTCACCTCAGAGCCACTGCCCCTCATGATGTTCTCTGGAATGGCATAGATTTGGTTCTCCATCTCCACCTTCTGCTCGCCATTGGATGACACCTTCACCAACAGCACACGGAAGTGGGTCCCGCCAAGGTCAAGAGCCAAGAAGTGTCCCTTTTCTTAAAAAGAAAAAAGATATTGAGCTACAGTTACGGGAAACTAAGTACACAGTACAATGGGTGACTTATACATAGAGCTATGGAAGTGGCATACAGGCTTACATGTAGCCCTGTTTCCAGTCGTGATACAGTTGTTGAAGTAAACACTGGTGAGTGGAAATAACACCGGTATGTAGATGAGGCGATAACAAAATCAACAAAAGCAATCATAGGTCAAGTGAAAGAAAATGTATTAAAAGCTTAAAGTCTGTGTAAAGTAATAATAACTGTGTTCCGAGTTTGTCACACCACAGAAAAATGTGTTATTAACCACCCAGCCAAATTTAAATTATTAAAAAAGTATATCAAATTAGGTTTCAAAATCATGAAATGATAAGCAGTAAGCAGTATTCTCTGCTCTGAAACGCTGGGGGCGTGTCTGCTGAAGGCACTGAAACCACGCCCACTTGGTTCAGCTAACATACAGACAGCTTTTGTTTTAGCCTGTTCATCACAATTAGCTGTTAGACTAACCAGTGCGCTGTGCTTGTGTAAAACATAGCGGTGGTGGATGAGAGACTGCGGACAGAGCAGATTAAAATATCGCTTTCTACATGTTTATGCTTGTTGAACAGTTGTATTGATTAAGTATTGGCTTTTTACTCGCAAAAAATACGGAAAACAAATGGGATGAAAAACAGTTTAACGTTCAAACTCCACAATTCAGTACATAGTTCAGTCTTTTCACATGTCTTCAGCAATGATTTTCTAACATGTAATGTGTTTAGAAATAAATCACTGAATTTACTTTACACAGACTTTAAAGAAATCCAGTTTACAAAGAAAGTCCTGTTTCGGTTTTATGCTACATTAAATGGTTTAAACCACCAGAAATTGTTCTCAACACAGTAAATAGGGTTTTTTTGTTTTCTGGTTTTCTGGAGTATTGTAAGAACCTTTTTAAAATCCATTTAAAGCCACTAGAGCAGGGATATTCAACCGGGGGTCCGCAGAGGTACTGCAGGGGGTCCGCCAATTCTTTTTGGATGTCAAACAAATTTTTGTGAAATTTTGAAAAATATATTTTAGACAAAAAATAAAATATTGAGTACACTCCAACCAATAATAGGTAATAATAAGCTAATTTTATATATAAATGAGTATATAAATAGGTTAATAAGGCATTATGAATATGTTATTATAGGCCAGGCCTAAAACGCAACACACAATTTTATAAAATATCTAATAGGGGGTCCCTGCTCCATCTCTCTATCCACCAAGGGGTCCGTGGGCTGAAAAAGGTTGAAGACCCCTGCACTAGAGGAAGCAGGTGTACAGGCCTCCTTAAAAGCGTCATCTTGGGTTGTCCACTCTTGGTAATGAAAAGCCAGAGATCAGGGGTATTTAGACGACGGGATGGAAAGTCTCATGCGGCTCCACCCTGGCTCTCCAATGGGCTGCTCAGGATTCATGAAAGGGTCATAGGGGTCACAAGCAGCATGCTCCACGTGGGTAACCATAGCAACGAGCATCCGTAACCGTATCTGCCGACACGATGAATTTATCCAGTAATTTATCCTGGTCTAAAAAGCCCTTTACGGATTCCAACAGTGGGTAAACATTGAAACAACAGGTAAAATGAGAAGCTGTGGTGAGACTTGTGGTAGAGCAATGCAGCAGTAAGTATCAATCAGCAGGGAAGGAAAACAGTCAAACTGGGACCAGCGCTAACAACAGTGGTGTCGTTAGACCTAAACATTCGGGGCTTCAGTTGGAATGATTTGAGCCTAGCACCAAATGTTTTGGTTTCTTTGGGAGACAATTTTTATTTTTGTATGTATTTTTGCTGAGCGGATGTTTGCTTGTAATTGCATTTGTTGAGGGGCAAAAAAGCGCTGCACATGAACATCATGCCGTCAGTTGAAATTTCGTCATGGCATAAAAATGTTTTATCATATAATGTGGAAAGCAGTAAGCTATTCCTCTGGTTTATTGTTCACACGGCGCTAGCGCATGGGCAGCCGATTCCCACCGAGAACCTGGGGGATGCCTCTTATTGACCAACCCTCATAGGTCAAGGTTGGAAAACAAAGAACTTAATTTAACTTAATAATTAGTACTAACTTATGATTTGCTTTATTATTGATGAATTATGCAACGTAATGCAAGTTCTTGCGCTATTTCAATCTTTGACAAACAATGCAATGGCCTGTGTTATTTTCATGAGCCTGTAGTTGTGTGATATGTTTTAATAGTTGAATTTTCTGTGTGTGAAATATTGTGCGAGACATGTTTCACAATCATTCCCTACCAACCTTAAGTTGGTGGGCCTTGACTTCATTGGTTGCGACGGTGGCGTGCCTTAGCCCCGACAGGTTTAGAAACCCTTGGACTAGGCGGCGGTTCTGGCTGGTCACTTACCAGTGCCATCAGGGGTGGAGCGTACAAACGTGGGCAGCATCTTGAGGGCAGCGGTGGGGTTGGTGTCTCGGCCGAGGCCCTTGTCCATCTCCCTCCTGAACCGCTGCGACACATCCATCAGGTTCTCATCGGACAGCCGCAGGTGGTACAGATATTTGTCCACCTAAGAAAGACGGAGAAGAAGAGAAAAGATTGTGCTCCTACGATCACATTTGTCATTTACAGCTCTAATGCCAGACATTAATGCATGGAGGATGAAACATCTACAGTAGATGCCAGATCAGCATGGGATATTACTATATGATCCCTACAAGTCAGTTTTCAGTTTCACGTATGGAGAAATGTAAATGTTGTTTGAATTGCCACTTCCCTCCATGGTTTAAAATGTAAAGGACAATAAGGCAGGCCAGCCTTGTTTTCAATTGCTTGCTTTTCATATAACAACATAGTCTAATTTTGTAGTTGTTAATTTAGACGTGTCCTAAATCCAAAAGTAAAATGTTTATTTTAGAGGCAGGCCCAAGAGACGTATCGCTGAACCCAGCTCAGCCTAGGCTACAGGGTATATATAGAGATGTGATTTGTGTTTTTTTGTGTACGCTAATGTCCTTAAAGCACACAGTCCGCAATAAAGCGATCTAAAGCAGGGAGTGAAAGGCAGACTCAGTGGTCCAAGTCACCACGGGCCTAGCGGTGTTAACTGCTGGAACCTGACCAGGGATCGCCTCTCTTTTGCCGCGCTTTAACGCCATTGTTTCGGCATTTCAGTTTTCAGTTAACACCGCTAGACTTGGACCGTGGATTGTCCCAGTCGTTCCCTGCTGAAGATCACTTTATTGTGAAAAGTAAACATGCACACCTAAATTCTGAGGATTTGGTCCGGTTCAGTGGTGAAGTTGCTACAGTTGTTGTTGCTGTTACAACTTTGTGCGGTCTTGTGTTTTTTCATTTTGCTTTGGTGTTCCTACAAATTAAAAATAGAAGAAATCGAAGACATCGCCTGATTGCACCACGTCTGACCGCGACTCATTTTTATCTAAGAAAGGTTCACGTATAGGAATATATGAATATGTTCATTATTTCCAGTTTGCTGCAAAAGTGAAAATTCAACCCACAATGCATTGTTTTTTGGTTCGCTTCCGAGAGTTGGGTCGGATCACGTTCACACCTAAAGCGAACCGAACGAGAGTTCACTTGGAAGCGGACCAGAGTTCGGCTGTTGGTCCGCACCAGAGGTTGAATGAACCGTACTATCTACCTAACTAGCTCCAGGGTTCGATTAAAACGGACCTAACACCTCAGGTGTGAAAGCACCCTTTGACTTTTTTCTTCTTTTTTTAATGCCACTGCAGAGCGTTCGCCAATCAAAGTTTTTAGTTGTAGATCTCTCCTTAGATCCAACATGAAATACGTCTCCTAGTCAATAGTTCTCTTAATAACTATTTTCGCCCCCTGTGCGATTATATTTACCAATATTGCAGTAATCAACAATGCCTTAATCTACTGTTAAAAACATTGAGTGAACAAAAAGCTGCAACAATTGGGGCTAAATTGGGGGTAAGCCATTGAAAGGTGAAGGGCCATTGAAAGGTGAATTAACACTGAAACATTAGTTAATTCATGGGCTTCTTTCTAGCATATGCCAAACCTCTAAACTATATCTTAACTTTAATAATCAAGCTGAAATAGACACTTTGTTTAAATGAGTTATACAGTGTAAATAAATAAGCAAAAGGTTTGGCACATGTCAAAGAGTCTCACAGAAAGGAGTAGTACTGACGGAAATGTAGGCTAATTGGTGTGTGTGTGTGTGTGTGTGTGTGTGTGTGTGTGTGTGTGTAAGAGCCCTCTCGGCTCGCCCAACCCTAGAAGGTATCCAGTCATATTTGTCACTATCACTTTTTGACTCCCGTTT
>OMNO01011372.1:4260-15619 GCA_900303215.1 Trachyrincus scabrus | reverse complement strand
CCACAGTGGATATGACTTTCTGATCTGTCTGATATTCTTTTATTTTTCTTTGGCGCATTACTCATCGTATGAAAAACAAAAAAGTACAGTTTGACCTGCCTACCCTGTTTGTTAAGAAGACTCAAAACTTCTCTCGTTGAGCAAACTTGACCCCTGGGGCTTTCAACCATCTCCAGAATAGCCTATTGTTGCTGCAGAAGGAAAAACCTAAACAGTGTTTTTTTTCCGTTTTTTTATCTGACACAAAGGCTCACAGGATTGTTTTAGTGTGTGGGCCGTTTGCCAAAACATTAGTCTCAGTTGACAATTCTAGAACTACATTCCATTTAAGTGACGTGTTTGACTTTTCCTTTTTTTTTACTATGATTTGTGACCTGTGCAGAATATTCATTTCCATACTACAATGAGGTACAGGCAACTTTTTAGCGCATTATCCTGACATGATACTGTAATTTTGATTTGTCTCAGCTGTGTAAAGAATACCTTTTGCCATATGCATTTCAGTGGTTACCTTCTTTTTTTTGTGTTCAGGTGTTTATAATTTTGTATATTGTATCCCTGCCGTGTCTTTTTAAGATACATATGTGTGTGTGTGGTTCTGAATAGTCATTTGGTTACAGGCAAAAGGGCGGCTTTGGGATTGGTAATTTATGCTTAGGAAATAATAACACCCACAGGTGATACATGGGCATTTTCACCTTTCTAGTACACAAAGAGAAAGCAAATAAGCTCAATTAAATGCTACAAGCCAATTGATTAGAAAGAGGCACTTTGGAGAAAGATGCACTACATTTTGGATGTTCAAAGTAGTACAAATTGTTTTAGCTATCATACATATAACTTTGATCAAATATAAGGCATTTACAATTGTTCAAACTGACGACTTGTGTATCTGTTATTTAGGTTACATGCTTTCATGTTTGTGTGATTAAACATACTCAAAAATATGTTTCCCGCCTTGTGTCGTGTGTTTTTATAATACAATGGAACTATGGATTTACAGCAAGAATGGTGGTGGCTTGGTTAATATTGTAGTTTATCCCTTACCTTGCAAATCACTATTGTATGCACAAAATGGATACTCCGTACATTACGTAGTACGTCTATGCCAGTTAACCTCTCATGCATATAAAGTGTCTAATGCTAGATATATATTCTATAATAACTGGTACATGCCAACTTGCAATTGGCTTCTGCTGTCTTGTAATACTTGTATCCTTTTTCTGTTTTTCAAACCACTGACTGAAACTAGCTCCAAATAAAGTATATAACAATGGAGTCAAACATTAAGGGGAGTAGGAAGCTTTTGGTTTATTGACCACTGTTACCAATAGCATTTGTCATGCCTGATACTAAGCCAGAAAATAAACATTTGTACACAATGGCCATGTTTCCAACGTTTTCAGTCAGCTTTAGCCTTGGACAGTAAACCCCCATACTCTTGTAGTTTGTCTTCTAGCTTCCCTGTGTCTTGGTAGAAGGTTGATTTGCATCTGAATGGTACTGGATCTGCAGGATTGCGTTTGAATCATTTGAATATTCAGCAAATGTACTTCCTGAAAACAATGCCTACCATAGGTGGTGACGGAAACTACAATTTTGCAGCAGCAGCACGTTTTTTTTCTTTTACACTTGATTAAATTAAATGGGTGACTACAGTCGTGTTATCATTATCAGCACACGTTTTTGTGTTAGCAAATGTGATCATTTTATTTAATCTCGCATTTAAGTGTAGCCAACGCCCCCTTTTTTCACCATTGCTGAAAGACGAATGGTCCGTTTTGATGACGTCGCCGAGGGTATATATTCAGCAACTTTCCAGCATTCACCCCCCTCCACCCCGGCTGTGTGAGTGCTCCTGAGCTCGCTCGGCACACATTCTATAAAAAAATAAAAATACAAAAAAAATTTAAAACACTAAAAACGCTTAAAAAATCTAATTTCTTTTTTTTTTTGTAACTACTTCGGTGAAGCTGGACTTAGACCCTCCTCGAAGACTTGGACAATACGACAAGACGACACAAATTTCAATCGACGTTTGTTGCTAGTTAGGCCAAGTAGATATTTTATAATTTCCCGTCGTTCGATTCGAGCTACAAAGTTTTAATTTCAACACCCAACGGTAACGCGTTCCATTTTAAAGCTCACGTGTTCTTTCAGAACGTTTTAGAACACTGCGGTTGTCAAGTCGACGGGTTGCTAACCTTCTGGTCGAGTCGTATTATATTAACGTTAAACACCCAAACCGTCGGCTACACGGGGGGGTATCTTTCCTTGCGTACGTTTTGTTTGTAAAGATACGTTTTCGGTTACGCTCGCTTCTTTTAACACCGGTACGAAAATGAACCCCAGTGCTCCGAGTTACCCCATGGCCTCGCTCTACGTCGGGGATCTGCATCAAGATGTGACAGAGGCCATGCTGTACGAGAAATTCAGCCCGGCCGGGGCTATTCTCTCGATCCGGGTGTGTAGAGACATGATCACTCGGCGATCGCTCGGATACGCCTATGTCAACTTCCAGCAGCCGGCCGACGGTAAGTCATAAGTATTAAACGTGGGTGAAAATGTTAAGTTAAAACGAACGTCGCGTTTTTAAATGGCAGCGTGTGGGTAGCCTCTCTTCTCCTCCACGTGACCGGGTCCGACATATTGTCGCGTTTTTCCCACACAAGTTGCGAAAAGACACGTTTGCCCTGCCCACTCCCTGCGATGTTGCCTATGCGTCGGGTAATTACTATTCCTATCACATCACATACCAGCCACTGAACATTTGTTAATGGTCTGAGGCTACAAATCAGCAGTTAAAAGACGTTAGGCCGCTGATCAATTTGAATGTTAAACATTAGCTCATTATTTGGCGGCGCCCGGTCTTGTTTTTTTAGAAGTTGCACAGAGTGGGGAAACCCGTTGAGTCCGCCAAAAAAATATCTGCATTTCAATGATAACAACTTGGGTCTTTTGTTCTTTTGGGCGTCAGTTTTGCCAACGATCAAGTATGTAGCTATTATTTATGCTGTTCAGAGTAACTGTCAAGCGACGATGTCTTCCCCACTCAAGTATCTTGTAGGCAATATGTGCGTTTATTAAGGCTATACATGTAACAATATCATGGCGCGATCTATTTAGTGTTTTGGAGCTACTATTAGCATAGGTAAGGATAGGAGGTTACGGTGTTCGCTCGGCCCGAAAGGTTCTGGGTTCAAAACCCGTCCTTGGAATCCTTGAGCAAGATGCCTAACCCATGCCTGCTCGCTAATGACACGTACATGACAATGGTTCTAATAATGAAATTATGAATGAATAAAAGCATATTTGATTTAGTTGAATTGACCACATCAAAGTAATTATCTTCCAATAACTGACAATGGGCACTTGAAATGAATGTGAAGTCAGCCGTGGACCTGCTGTGTTGTCTAAACATTCCCCAACTCCCCTCAGCCGAGCGTGCACTGGACACCATGAACTTCGATGTGATCAAGGGGCGGCCGGTGCGCATCATGTGGTCCCAGCGAGACCCCTCACTGAGGAAGAGTGGTGTCGGCAACATCTTCATCAAGAACCTCGACAAGTCCATCGACAACAAGGCCCTGTATGACACCTTCTCCGCGTTCGGAAACATCCTGTCCTGCAAGGTAGGCGGCCAGGGTGTGGCCACATCCCCCCCCCCCATGGCCTACATCTAGTAGGCCGGATGGTGGACAGTCATCTCCCCTGTGTGTGTGTTTTTTGGTGTTGCATTTTGAATGTTGTCATATTAACAACGTAAAAAATGAGGCAGAATGACATGAATGATGCGACATGAAACGAGAGTGTGAGTGTTTTCTTTAAAGTTCGTACTGATATAGACCAGTGTCTTGTTCTTCGAAGTATTAAGACTCAATTGTACCTCTGCATCGAATAGAGGTACATGGTGGGTCTCTATCACACGTGCGTGTGTAGAGAGCGTACACCTCTCCAAGAAAATGTACACCACATCTCAGGGTGACTGAAGAACTGTGATTGGCCCACATCGTCTTTTCTTTCGGGTAAATTTCTGCGTACAGTGAAAACAAAACATATTTTTGCTTACCTCCTCCTACTAAACGTCATGGAGGTCTGCTCCATGGGTGGTAATTTGAGGATGACTCATCATTAGTTTGCATGACATCTCATCTTCACATTATAAACAAAGATGTCAGTTAATTTGTGGCCAATTCCTTTTGGCGGCAATGCGCAGAGCCTCCGACACGGAACCAAAATGGCAAGCACTGGCATAGACGCCCACGCAGAAGTATAATTCACCCTTTTGGGAGTAATGATATCGCAAGGTGGTTCATAATTTTGGTGAGTTTTAATTGCATTTTGTTGTGCATGAGCGTCCGGCTTATGTCTTGCATGGGTCTCTTCTCTTTAAGGTGGTTTGTGACGAGAATGGCTCTAAAGGCTACGGGTTTGTGCACTTTGAGACTCAGGAGGCGGCAGAACGAGCCATTGAGAAAATGAATGGCATGTTGCTCAATGACCGAAAAGTGTAAGTGTTGTGCCGGTGTGTGAACTTGTTCTAATCGTTGCCATCTATTTGAAATGTCAAAATAACATGCACATTGTTCACATGAACGTCTTTCACCTTGAAAGAATGTAATGACAAATAAATTGGTGCATTTAAAACAAGAAGTTACTCTTCGTCATTTAAGTTCTTCCCAAAGTACATATTTGTAGTTATGTAGCATAGATGGATGTATGGAAGAAATTTCGAAACTCCCTTCATTGAATACTAAGATTCAAACATTCGTGCACTAAACATCGTGTTTTGTCATTGTAGGTTTGTCGGCCGCTTCAAGTCACGCAAAGAACGCGAGGCAGAGCTGGGTGCACGGGCAAAGGAGTTTACCAACGTCTACATCAAGAACTTTGGCGAGGACATGGATGACGAGAAGCTCAGGGAGTTCTTCAGCAGATATGGTCAGTTTGCCCCAACAGATGCACACTGGGGGGGGCACAATGGGGTCTTTCACGGCAGGACTGTCTTGAGAATGATTGAGAAGGTGGACACGGACATGCCTCTAAATGAGCTGTGAAGAAAATCGGGTGTACCGAATTTAACAAACTTCCCAAAAATGTACTGGTCTGCGTATATCATTGCTTATACCCTTCTCGAGTGTTGTGACAAAAACAAGTGAATAAAAGTGTTTTCCCTGTTGTCTAGGCAACGCCATGAGCATCCGCGTCATGACAGACAACAGTGGCAAGTCGCGGGGCTTTGGGTTCGTCAGCTTTGAGCACCACGAGGACGCCCAGAAGGTGAGAGGAATGAGTTTGTGGTGGACCCCTGATCGAGGTGCACGACAATCGGTCGTGCACCTTCCCCAGGGTCACATGAGGCCCTCACACAAGCCCTACCTAATCAGTTTGGCATGGAATGCCAGCTAAATCGCCTGCATCCTTGCCTTTTGGTTCCAACTGCTCAGGGCAGTGCTTGTATAATATCCACCTTTTGATTTGTCTTGAATATCTCTCAATATATTTTTAATTGATTAGTTAATTTACTCTTACTCATAATTATTTGAGTTGTGCCAAGACTAGTTTCATTTTTTGAGTAAGAATCTCTCCACTTTGTGACTGACTCGCCAGTAACCAAAGTTTTTGTTTTTATCCCTGGTTAGGCAGTGGACGAGATGAACGGCAAGGAGCTGAACGGCAAGCTGATCTACGTGGGCCGTGCTCAGAAGAAGATGGAGAGGCAGACTGAGCTCAAGCGCAAATTTGAGCAAATGAAACAGGACCGCATGACTCGCTACCAGGTTGGTTTTACGGTTGTTGTTTTTTTTTCTTCGATGAGTCCACTCAAGCGACACCCTATTCATTTTACAGTGGTAGATTAAAGATGGTGGTATGCTTGCAGTGAGACTGAACTTGTTTTTCACCAAAAATAAGCCCATTTATTTAAATAATAGGTTTTGTTTTGTGTGCATGTGCTTGGCGCAAATCGGCATCAATAATGGGCCCAAATTATCCCATCACGTTTAGCCTTAGTGGAAACTTAAAAATGCAGCAATATATGCATAAACATCATAATTCTACGAAATAATAATAATTGGTTTGGACAAGACTTTGGCTCCGGATGTTATGTCATAGCTGCTCCACTCCTGAAAACAAGTTTCGCAATAAGCAAGTTTAGGCTTCCAGCTGAGAGAATCCTTCTTGAGAAAGTGAAACTTAAGGAAATCAGTTTGTATAGACTCCTAGTAGTGTTGCACGAGTGTTGTACAGTGAAGATGACCTGGAGCAAAGTATCGTTGAAGGTCTGTTTTACCTTTTTTGATAGAATTTGATTTTTCTGATCTGGACAATCAAGAGTCAAATGTGTAGTGTTTGTTAAATAGTTTGTTGTAGTCGAAATTATAGGCGTATTGATTTATTGAGATGCTTGTCTGACTGATTTGTTTGGTGTTGTACCTTCTCTTCATACATAAGCTAAAGAGTACTGGTTCACTATGCCTGTGATATCCAGAACCCGTTGTAATTCAAAACTCAAAGCATTTAAATCATTGATGTGACATTTGAGGGCAGTTGAAATTGTTCACTTGTTAATGATATCTTAATCCTTCATCTGGAATTAGTCTGCAGCTTTGTCAAATTCGGTGCTACTTTCTCTGTGGGTTGCACCGGCCAAAATGGCTGCAACAGTGACTGTAGTTCATGGGCCCCGTGTTCTCTCACTGTGGACATTGGGGACACAATTGTACTACATACAATAAAGTTAATAGTTTTGGTGAATGCTTGCTTATTATCCAACTAAGATGTGAAATGGCATCCAGAGAGTAATAGGGTTAGGGTAAAATTGGTAATTGACATTAGACGAGACATAGTGCGGCAAGTGCACTATGATTTTTATCCTTCATTCAGAATCTGCCTTTATTGGTCGAGTTTATTTGGCTTTGATTTACATAGTGTCACATTCACAGTGTCCTTCAGAGGATTAGGCTGAAGTCTTATCACTTGGGATGTTAACAATTAACCGTTAACCAACAATATAATTTTTGACCGATTTAACACTATCAGTGTTAATCAGAAAACAATTATTATAATGCACATGTAAAATTTAATCGATATTGAATCGACTCGGAAATCGAATCAGAAATCGAATCGAATCAGGACTTTGTGAATCGGAATCAAATCGATTTGGGAACTCAGTGGCGATACCCAGCCC
Source organism: Trachyrincus scabrus (assembly GCA_900303215.1). NCBI lineage: Eukaryota > Metazoa > Chordata > Actinopteri > Gadiformes > Macrouridae > Trachyrincus > Trachyrincus scabrus. Next base: position 8,430 of record OMNO01011372.1, on the reverse strand, counting down.
TAGTCACAAAACTCGTACAACGCTGGATTTGAATGGTTTATTCAAATCCAGTTTATTCATATATATGGTTTTATTCAAATATACAGTACCTTCGGAAACTTGACAATTATCAGAAACTTGAAATGTGAAAGTATGCATTCGGGCCAGCCCTCCTTTCCAATGAAAAAAAAAAATGTTAATTGTTAATGACCGGTTAACAAGCGACGTTATCGGTCAGAATTAGCATCCCTACCTATCACGTTTTCCCACATTCTTCTTCCTCTTACAGGCCGTCAACCTGTACGTGAAGAACCTGGACGACGGGCTGGACGACGAGCGTCTCCGCAAGGAGTTCTCTCCGTTCGGTACCATCACCAGTGCCAAGGTGATGACGGAGGGCGGCCGCAGCAAGGGCTTTGGCTTCGTGTGCTTCTCCTCCCCGGAGGAGGCCACCAAGGCGGTGACGGAGATGAACGGCCGCATCGTGGCCACCAAGCCACTGTACGTGGCGCTGGCGCAGCGCAAGGAGGAGCGGCAGGCGCACCTCACCAACCAGTACATGCAGCGCATGGCCAGTGTGCGAGCCGTGCCCAACCCTGTCATCAACCCCTACCAGCCGGCTCCGCCCTCCGGCTACTTCATGACCACCATCCCGCAGGCCCAGAACCGCCCCGCCTACTACCCGGCCGCCGGGCAGATGGCCCAGCTCCGGCCCACTCCCCGATGGGCCACCCAGGGGGTCCGACCACAACGTGAGTAGCAACCCGCCCCGCCATCGCCATTCCTTGCCTGTAAAACCCATCTCTCTCATGATTCGATGTTTGCTAATGGATTTACAGAATGGGTTTAGTGTTATATGGGGAGGTCTTAAAGTCTGTTTTTGTTTCGGTTTGTGTTTGTAGACTTCCAGAACATACCGGGGGTCATGCGTCCGTCGGCCCCGCGGCCACAGGGCTTCAGCACCATGCGGCCCGCTTCCCAGATGCCCCGCATGATGTCCACCCAGCGTGTCGGTCAGTCACCCTCATCTTCTTCTTTTATCTCGATTGCCAATGGCACTAGCGATTCATGAGAAAATTTTTAATCAAGAATGGATCCATCTTTACGAACAAAGATTAACAAGGTTTGTCTGGCTGGGTTTAGTAACCTTCTGTTTAAAGAAGGCTAAATGGGTTTCCCAGTTTACTTTGCCTGAGAAATTCAGAGCCTTCAGATGTTTTAAAAAATTAAGTGAGGGTTTCTCATTCATGTAGAGCTGTTTAGAAATTAGCTTCAGTTTAATATGTTGATCCTTCATTTATAAATGTAATCACACAAGCGTTATGATTAGGGCTGACCCCTCATAGTCGACTAATTAGTTGCAGGGCTCTTGGCCGACTAAGGTTTGTGTTAGTCAAGTAGTTGCATTTTTTGTTATAAGCATGTGCTTTCATTGTTATAAGCATGTGCTTTCATTGTTATTATAGTGTCCCTAGGTTTCATTGTTGTTTAAACTCAAATAGCTTCGTTCGCCAATGTTTACTGGCTGGCCCGGGTAGGTGGAGTTCCCCCGCATCTTACAATAATGACCCACCAGGAACACCAAAAGTGAAATTTAAAGCAGCTAACGCTGCTGTGTGGTTGTATATTTAAATATTCACACATCTCAATAGCAGCTTATGTAGTTTGAAGTAGTGGTAAGAAAGGTATTGGATATTCAACAGATATTCATGCTCCCAATTAACAGTGTTCTGACATGGGGAACTAAAGATGCAATCACTGGTATGAGTCCCATGTGTCTAGCGGTAGGGGTGTGACTCTTTCAGTATCTCAAGATTCAATTCAAAATCGATTCCGGATTCAAAATCGGTTGTCAATTTAGTACATAAGGGTACAAATTTCAGGATCTACTCCGCTACGTCCGCTGTGCGCTAAGAAAGGCATGAAAGCAGAGTGAAGTGTGTGTATAAGATTATGTAGTTATATTAACTGATCAACTAAGCAATAATGTAAACACACAAAAGCAAACCTAAGACAAAAGGGGGGGAAAAAAACCATATTTTTAAAATAAACTAAAAATAGATTTTTTGGAAGTTGTTAATCGTTTCAGAATCATAGAAGATATGAATTGTGATTCTTGCATGCATCGATTTTTTTTTTCTTTTTCCGTACACCCCTATCTACCGGTGTATACCTGCCGCGGAGACAGGGCTTCCAAGCAAAGCCGCCGGGCAACAGCATTCCTTTCTATAGAGCCATCGTTTGGTCAATAGTCGACTGGTTGGATTGCTTTTAGTAACGGAATTCTTAGTCAGGGACAGCCCTAGTTATGACATTGGTTTCTACATAGTTCATTTGAACCCTCCCGGGTGAATTATTCAGTCTGCAGCTTTGTCAAATTCGGTGCTACTTTCTCTGTGGGTTGCACCGGCCAAAATGGCTGCAACAGTGACTGTAGTTCATGGGCCCCGTGTTCCCTCACTGTGGACACTGGGGACAAAATTGTACAACATACAATAAAGTTAATAGTTTCTCACCATTTTGGTGAGCCCTTGCTTATTATCTAAAGGCGACAATGTTTGTACTCCAGACAATTAAGTTGCAGGTTAAAATGCTGATGAACGTTTTGTCTCTATCCAAAACTTGGTTTTTTTTCTCTCGCTATGGTAGACAAGGCAGGCTACATTCTTGATTCAAATGTTTTCATCTTAAACTCTTAAACCGTTTGTCCCCTGCAGCCCAGACCATGGGCCCCCGGCCGACCAACGCCGCAGCAGCCGCTGCCTCCCAGGTGCGCGGCGTCCCCCAGTACAAGTATGCCCCGGGGGTCCGCAATCCCCATCAGCATATGGCCCCGCAGCCCCAGGTCCCCATGCAGCAGGTACCTAGCTCACTGCAGCTTACGGTCTTAAGGCGTTAGCCTTAATGTCAATGCTTTAAATATAGTTGTTAGGCTGTTTGACTCCCAGTCAAAAGGTTCTTGGTTTCGAACGTCTATGTCTGCAGTCTACCTGTAGGCATGCCTGAGCAAAGTGCTTAACCGCTACCGGCTCATTCATGATTCTGAAAGAATTCACCAAGTCGCTATGGGTAAAAGCGTCTGCTAAATGGTAAATAGTAATGCTTTTGTTAATTTAGTTTTGCTAAACGGGAAAGAAAAATAAGTAATCAATACGGCACTAGGATGAAGACGTATTGGTTAATGGCATGGGTAGGATGTTGCGTTTAATATCCTTTAGCAATCTTTCTCAACAATTTGTAAATGATGTTGCTCCAGAGGTGTTTTGAAAGTTTATTCGGGGACAGTAGTCCCTCATTTGGGTTTTTGTTTGGTGTCTCACTGGTTGTGTTTCTGTCTGGGCAGCCTGCTGTTCACATGCCGGGCCAGGAGCCACTAACGGCCTCCATGCTGGCCGCAGCCCCACCCCAAGAACAGAAGCAGATGCTGGGTAAGGCTTTAATCTGCATGCTGCTGTAGAGTCTGGTTACCCCTCCATATAATAGGTTTACACCCACCGTCCCTGACCAACACTTAAGAACTCTCTCTCCTCCTCTCTGCCTGTTTCTCTCTCTCTCGCCATTGATGCCTGCACCAGGTGAGCGTCTCTTCCCGCTCATCCAGAACATGCACCCCAGCCTGGCGGGGAAGATCACCGGCATGCTGCTGGAGATCGACAATTCTGAGCTGCTCCACATGCTGGAGTCCCCCGAATCTCTCCGCTCCAAGGTCTGTCCCCCCTCCATTTCAACCACTCACTGTCCATTTTGGACCAGGCACCCCCATTTCAACCCCACTCGCATCCCCATTTCAACCCCACTCGCATCCCCATTTCAACCTCGTACCCCCATTTCAATACTACTCACGTCTCCATTTTAACCCCACTCATGTCTCCATTTCAACACCACTCGCGTCTCCATTTCAACCCCACTCGCGTCTCCATTTCAACCCCACTCGCGTCTCCATTTCAACCCCACTCGTGTCTCCATTTCAACCCCACTCGTGTCTCCATTTCAACACCACTCGTGTCTCCATTTCAACACCACTCGTGTCTCCATTTCAACCATTCAGTTTCAACCACAAACTAAACGAGCAACAAACGATGCTGAGGTTTAAATGGAGGTATGAGCGGTGTTAGCATTGGATGGAGGAAACAAAAGTGGAAAGTACATTGAGTTAATAGAGTTAGTGAGTTGTCATCAAGCCATGCTGTC
>OMNO01011365.1:1835-12885 GCA_900303215.1 Trachyrincus scabrus | reverse complement strand
ATGTAATATATAGAAGTTATAAGATATAAAAAAGCACACAGCTGTTTTGCTGCATATATCCAATACAAAAAATAAATAAGAGGCCGCAAATGGGTTCGCTATAGCTTTTAACATTTTAGTCTACATAATAGCCAAATATATCAACTTGTTAATTAGTCTGCAATATATTCATTATTAGCACCAATACATTGTCATTTGACTTTAAAATAAATACATTTTTATTAAATAATAATAAATATTTATTTTGTAATATTAGGCCTACTGTTCATATTCACCAAAAGCTCTAAAATTATTAAAAACAGCCATGTAAGTGACAGTTGCAGAAAGACTGATGGCTCTTTGCTGCCATCTTGGGTCAGTGAAATGATATTACATCAAATTTCCACTCACATTGGACAGGGATACCACCCCTTACAGTTTGCTGAATATAGATATATGCCATTTAATTTCAACCTTTGTATTTCATTCAGCTAACTGTCAGCCAGTCATCAGGATACCAAATGAATAACTTGGTGTTATTATTATGACATGTAAGGAGATACAAAGTATTAATTATAGCAATATTTGGTTATTACACAGAACCATTTTAGACAGATTAATTATATGTAATATATTGTATAGAATATCTATACTTTAACAAGTTCTCGTTCAATTTCTGCACTATTACAGCCACTTAGCTTCTTTTTCTTGGACTAGTTTTAATGCTATGCACAAAGTTCATCTTGGAATGTTGAGGCCTTGGAAAAAAAGTTGGAGGAAATATTCACATCAAATACAAAAGTTTCATTACGACATGCGGGAAGTTCAATTAGACCCTGAAATGATATTAAATGAAATCCAGCAGACTTGGCTGCAGTGTTCACCGCATTATGAATAGAATATGAACGCGTTGTATTATTGAAAAGGTTCTTCAAGCAGGCAGAAGAAGGCATTCTGAGCTGATTAGTGCATCTTGGACGGCAAGGATCAAGATCATAATATGGTTGAGAATGAAGAAGGAATCAGATAAGGTCTAAACATTATTGACACGTTGGTAGACCAATTATTAAGAGGCCTTGTGTTCATTTTGTCTGCATGAAATGTTTCACAAACTTATATGATTGTAGGTCTCAAATACACACACATTTGTACCAGGTATGTCTTTTAAATCTAGTTATTCATTGTGGAATTTTGAGGTAAACAATCCAATAAGGCATTACGGTTTAGGTTTAGTCAAGTTATCAGTATTCCACTTTAGCTTATCAGAAAAGCCCTTCGCTACTGCAATGAGCATTCCAATTACAGTGAGTCAAGCATGGCAGGGTTCATACACCGAAGGAGCATTTGTGGGGGTTGTAGTTTTACCACATGGTGGCATCACAACACTGAAGGATAAATAAAGTCTTCTTGAATCTTGAATCTTGAATCTTCTTGAATGTAAATGTAGGTTTAGAGCAGGGGTGTGTCCAGGGGGGTGGCTGGGGTGGCACATGCCTGCCCCCCACCCCAAACCCAGAAATTATCTTGCAGTTAATAGGATTTGAACTTGTCAATCAAAATCGAATCTCGGATCCAGCAGTCCTCCTATTGTTATAGCAGAACTTCTGGGGGGGAGACGGCACAGAGCCTGGGCTGGAAACCAACAACTGCAAGGGGCAGAGTTACGCCTTGTTTCCTGTTTCTGAAAACTAATTCGCGCCAGTGGAGGAAGCTTTCTGAAGGGGATTTTAAAGTGGAAGTGAACCCCCTGTTTCAGCTCCAATTCAAACACTATGAGATTTTTAAAAAAATGTGTTTTGGGCTGAGAGTTCTAGGAAGGAGGGGGGACGTGTTATCCCCATGGTTACAACCCACGCCAACTTTGTGATACTTTTTTAGTACCGTCGTTGTGTATGAACGTTCTAATGAGCAATGCTGTATATGAAATACACTGTTACTATAGTGGCCGAAATACACGGGACACGTAGGCGGGGAGGAGCTGGGTTTTTTACCTGCTACACAGACTCTGTCTTTGTAGCGTGCGGTTGCATGTTGTTTTTCCACATAGATGATCGGCTTCACTGTGTGCATATTGAGTTTCGCCAAGTGATAATGCAGTTGGTTATGCAGAGTTTGGAAGTGTAGGCTATATTAACTGGTACTGAATAAATTAACTACATTGTTTTAACTACAGGATCATGGATACACATTGAATTGATTGATTGATTTTAATGTGCGATGTAAAAACACTCACGTGCTCTGCTGCGTAGCGTTGCCTCTGGTACAATGATGTATTTATTTTAATCATTTTTAAACAGATTGTACTCGTTTTCTTAAACATCGCCAATTATGCGTCTACAGATCCCCGCCTCCAGCAACAATGATTGGCCGGAACAAATATGATGCGAAAGAAAGTGAAACACCCCGTTCACCCTCATGATGGCAGCTCGTCTGCCATCAGACTTTAATTTAGATATTAATCAAAAGTTGATTTATTTATTGTCTTAGTTTGTGGATTGATTATCGGATGCAACATTTGTCATATTGTGGATGCGATATTTGTCATTTGTGATGTATACACTCCCTCCGTTACAGTTCTGGGTCACTCCTGGGCCACCCCTACTAAATTAGTCTGGACACACCACTGGTGTAGGTGTATGCCAGTTACACAACATTCATGGTTACATTGGACACATTTTTACAACACTGACTACCAGGGGCACCGGAATCCTTTCAGAAGTGCAGGGGCCAAAATGTAAATGTTCATCCTCTTTTGTCTGCCTCTCTATTTAGAGCACCGAGTTAGCCTACAGCCTATATAAGCACTACTACTTACTAGTCTGTTATACTTGAGTTTGAATCTTATTTGAAGTTTCGCTGTATTGATTGAAATAAAAAGAATCACCTACATTTGAAGATGATCTCTCCATATTGTCATTCTCAAAGTAAGGCTAAATCAACGTGTAATATGCCATCTGAACTTCGTATGTATTCATATTTATCATGCCATGACACTGACCACGTGAATTAGATTAGATTCATACAATTAAGGAAAATAAATGGAGCAAGAAATTCATTTGGAAACATTTAAGATCTGTGGTAAAAAAGTAAGCTAGACCGTGAGCGTTAGTAAATTACTGTGTAGAATAGATCACGTCCTTCATCTTCATGCACGACTAGTCTTTCTGTTAAAGCTAGCCTGGCAAGTGTAGTACACGAGTACTCCATATTTTCTCAACAATTAAATCAACGTGTAATAGTAATCTTTTCATTTCATCATAAGGCTATAGTTTCGCAAGTACCTAAACTATACCTAAAACTATAACTATGTCTGCATCTGGTCGGCATACATTGTGTTAAATGCTAAGCTAACACAGAAAGTTGCACTCGAGTATGACTTCTCGTCGTCCTCGGTATTGCTGTTGCCTCGGTCAACTAAACAGTGAAGTGATGATGACTCGAGTAAGTCTTAGAGTGGACGGGAATGATTGATGCGTCTTTTACCATAAGTATTGCAATATAGGGGCATTCGCGGCGATACAGTGATTTGCGACTTAGAAACATGTGGGAGAAGGAGGGAAAAGTGGGGGGGCCAGTGGCCCCCTGGCCCCTGTGGTTTCGGCGCCACTGCTGACTACTATATAATACCACAACCACAATGATCTTACAAGATCAAAGGTAAGATTGGCTAAAATATATATTACTCACGCTGGAGACCCTGAGGAGGATGCCTGGGGTTGCCGTGGACACCAGTCTCCCTCGTCCCGGCTGGGACATCAGGAGGCTCACCTTTCTGGACCAGTCGCCTGATAAAACGCTTTGGGACGGCCCTCCAGGTAGGACTGGTTTCCATTGGCAACCGTGGACTAACTGTGTAGACAAGACACAGTACACCATAGAGCACAGAGAAAGAGGCCATTATTTCTACTCTGAAATAAAGTCAAGTCCCATTATATTTGATTTCAAAAGTGTAGAACAGAATACATTATGAATAAATCCAAGTGGCCCCTGTTGGATCACCAGGTGGTCGACCACAACTCTCCTCCACTAAGAAGTCTTCTCTCTTGTTGAAGCTCAAGAAGCTGATGGTCGTGGGGAACCCTGATCTCCTCCGCTCCACCAGGGGGGATCAAAGAGACCCTGCCGGAAACCTCCATCCCCACCCAAGGTAACCACATTGAAGAATATTCTAATGTATTATCCATAGAGCTAATAAATAAATATATTATTATTCGAATTTGACATTCAATGTTATGACTGAGAAGTTTTTAGAACCAGCAGTTTTATTGAGAGTTTAATTAACTAACTACACGGATCAACATGTTGACTGGTCGTGATGAGACTTGCCTAATTTACCAGGTCAGAGAAAACGCAGCTGATTAAATTGATGCGCTGTGATTATGTGATTAAATAATCACGTCCAACTGGACATCTCGCGCTACCCAACTGGACGGCGCAGAGCGATCCAACTGAACATCTCGCGGATATCAGCCGAGTATCTCGCAATGTCCACTGGGTGGCGTAGGATGACCGAAGAGGTGGTGTCTTGTTAAAGGTCCTTGCCATTGGTTATATTTCATGCAAAATACTATTCAAGGCAACTCCATAAGCATCAGTGCAATATATACACCCTCTAGATTGAATAATATCCGCATGTATCTCATCTGAACATGTTAGGCAGGCAAAATATAATTTGGACAATGGTTAATATGGATATGTGCATTCTGAAGTAGACATGGCTTTAGGGGAGGGGCTTGCCACTTTTGCATTGGGGTAGGCAGCTGAAAACATCGTCATGTTTCTCATGTTTTCTGATGGTACTTATCACCTCAGAATGTGCAAATGTTGTATACAATTTTTGCTTTAAAGATCCCTACTGTGTTGACAGGATAGTGTAGTGGCTAGGGTGTACAACGTTCAGCCCAAAACATCAGGGTGCAAACCTTAAAGTGTGCATGATTACCTGTTGTGAAGTGTCACTTCAATGTCAAGTGTTTGCACAATCAAATGTGAGAATCCCTGCACCCAGGTGAACCCAGGTGAATGGAAAGGATCAACATAAAAAAAACTAGCATCAAACAAAGGAAGTAAGGAAGGAAATGTAATTCAACTTAAATGAATTACTTTAACCAAGAAGCTCATATATAAACTAAACTCAAAAGTCCTTCTAAATAATGTCCTTATGTCCATCATGAAGCCTAGTCCATGTCTATGAAGCATTGTAATCCAACAAGCCCCTTCCCGAACATTAACCCTCTCCTTTTGTTAAAACCTCCCTAACTTCCTGGTTTTCTTCCTTAAAGGGCACCGCAATCTATAGGGTATTTTTATGCACAAATGTCATAATACGTACATATTTGGCTAATGGACCTACAAAGACCCAGAGGTGTTCTCAATCGATCATTTAGTGTTCAGAGAGACCATTACAGTTCTTTGCAATTGCTAAAACACGTTTTTGAAAACAAGGCTCATTTTCTCAAAACACTTAACACAATTAACAAAACCACACAACCAAAGTGCAAAACACCTCCTATATCCTGCAAAATGAAGTACTGCATTCAAAGCTACATAAACACAGCGAGGGAAGAATCTTCTTGAATGGCGAATCCATCCTTGCACAGACGCTGCATCATTTGGTTGTAGGCCTCCCTCCATGGCTTTACTCCTCCGTGGGGTTCAGGAAATGAGAGTACGGTGGGAGGTATTGGAGTGAAAAACTGAGGATGCTAATGAAACCAGTTTTGGACCAGAGCAGATCGGTGGAGCAGCTCGTCTTCTTTGTCCACGTCCTCCTCCAGGTCTACCTCTACCTCTTCCTCTTCCTCTCCCTACCCCTCTTCCTCCACGGGCACCCCCTCTCATCCTCACTCTCCCTCTTCATCTTACCGTAACGTTGACTCACCTGTTGCCTTTTTATAGTGCTCACGCCTAATTGGTGAGTTTACAGTGAAGCACCTAAGTGTCTGTCCCACCTGACGGCCGTGTTTGATCAGTGGTTCACAGGTGTGGTGTTTTGAATGGCAGAAGTAGACATCATGTTAGATGTCCGGTCTAATGTAGAAACGTGTGTTTAGTGTTTTGCAAAAAGTGTGAGGCTGAGAATGTGAGGCTGAGAATGCCCCTTGAGTGTCAGGTTTCACTAACTAATTTGAGTGCGTAAGCAATCGTAAAAAAAAACACTATAAATCTATATTTTAGGATAAAGTTTAGGATACTGTGGCATTGCTAATTGAGCGGGAGATTGTTGTGTTGGTGACAGACGCCTCTCAGGGATCTCCTCTCCTCTGAGGCTGTGTGGACCGTGTTGAACAGCATCTCTGGTCCCCTTATTAGCTCTGTTTGGGCTGACACATGGTTAACCGCAACCAAAGACACTGTAATCACCCGAGACAGAGTGTTCAAACACACGCCTGAGGAACGGACACATTTACAGGAATTATTAAAAAAACAACCAACATTAGGTGTGGTTCATCCATAGGGATATAAATTAGTATATGTTATGGAAAATATATGTAAGATGGCCAACTATCAGTGAACTGCAAATACGTGTAATGGGGATTTACCAAATTCTAACAAAATTGCAAATTTGCAAATTCAAAACATACATACCCCACATTTAACTGGGATATGTGTACATAGTGTATACACAGTGTTGTCTCAATGTGTCCCAAGATGGATGAATGGAGGGAGAGAAAACATATGGAAAAACAAAATTATTTAGATATTACTGTCAAAACAAAGACAGGCATGGCATTATCAAAATCTTGGGACCAGGGTGCCAGGGACTGAAAAACACAGTGTTTGTACACTGACTTGTCAAGCCACTGGATGAGTGGATAGGAGAAGTGAGAGAACAAGAGCACTAATTAGTAAGGACTAGCAGGCATAACGTTCATGGTCTGCTACACACTGGCCTGAGAGATTTGGTCGGCTTTGAAAACACCCAGGGGTGCTATTAGGACATATAACAAACAGTTACTGTGAATCTCCTGGGATGGGTGGATTAAGGTCATAGCAGTGTTTGTTTTTATACAGACAAGTGGGCCAAGCAAATCTACATGAGCACATGCTCAACTGATGACAAACATGAAGATGGTTTCACAACACTTTCTGATCCTGTTTTAGCTGTATATTTCTGAACATATCAAACATGTTGCATTGAATGGCCTTTTCTTTTTTTTAAATGTATTTGCTATATAGTAATCACACTAATACATACAAAGTTTTCCATTAGATGTTTAGTGTTACTAAACAAAGACCAGACCTAATGTTTCAGAACTGTTTTTTATTTTGAATAATTTTTTTACTCGTCTGTGAAGTGATATTGCCCCATCATTTTACAGTTAAACACATTTGTGTAGATAAAATACAATAGATTTTTTTTCTTTCTATACACAATAATTGCAATAGGCCTATTCTTAAACATGTTTCTTCTCATGCAAAGACATTTTTCCATCTCATGCTTCACATTTGTTATGCACAACCAGTCCCAATACGCATGCACTGTGCTGATGTTACAGGGCAATTGGGTTATGAAAGGACAAAATAATGAGTAAATACATTTATTTTTGTTTCCTGAGCTCTATGATGGTGATATTTATTTAGTTCTAGTCATGATAGACTCTACTTAGACTTTCTGTGCTATTTGGGTTCAGGGTAGTATGTATCATAAAGCTATGCAGCCCAGGAGATTTTTACAAACTTTTTTTTCGGATATATAATGACACCTTGTTGCTCCTGATGTGTCCATGCTGTACTGCAAAGAAGAGGGAACAACTAGGTAAAAAGGTCAAACTTAAAAGAGACAATTTGTATGTATTTTATACATACTTGTTTTATACATGTGTTTTATGAAGAACAATGACGTCAGCAGCATATGCTCGTTCTCAACTCTTTTAGGACAAACATTTGAAAGCTTTTTCATAACAACTATGCCATACCTTAACAACACAAAACCATAGTATCTTACAGTATGTTACATATCCTGTATTTAAGCTTAAGTATGACATATCATTGTATCGTGGTATCCCTCCAGCCTTCATAAGGGGCTACGTCGTTTCCGTCTGCCGAACGCCTGGGCTCCAACATCGGTGGGGACAAACTTTCTGTTGCCCGTTCCCCCCGAGCGACTCAGGAAGTCAGCCAGCCGGTGGGTCACACACGTGGCTGTGTTGCACGCCCGTTTCTCTGCTGTCACACTGCTTTAGAGAAGGACAATTTTGTAAATGTATTACATTTCAAAAAATGTATTTGATGTTTTAAAATGTAGTATTTGGTGAAATTTTTTTCACCATGTTGTGTATGAGTGCCCTTAAGTTGTAATATGGTGTGACATGACAATTAGTATATAGAATGACAATTGGGCATATTTTCCAAACATATTTCCCACAAAATGAAGAATTAGCTCTCTTAGGTCCAAACTGGGTTACCTATAGTTGAATTAGGCTACTTCAATACCACGATATAGACCAAAAAAAATAAGTAGGTATTTTTTATATATTCGTGCCCAAAAATGTATTACGTAGTTCTGCACTGGCGGTATACTGAATCGGCTTTTGTTATTTTATACATTGGCAGAATCTGCTTTGTTCGCGTTCGTTTGTGTGCTAAAAGTGTCACTTTGAGACCTGTTTCGCCGTGCAATGTAAGTCAATGGGGGAGAGAAAAAAAACACTTTTGGATTATCAAGTTTGAATCTACGGAGCAACTATTGAAGATATCTCGCCAATATTTGGAGTTACATCATGGCAAGGTAACTACACAACCCAAACCTCTACCAAACTTTAATGATGCTCTAAGGTGGACAATACAACAACACAATAAATAAGAAAAAAAAAAGGCAAAAGCGTAAGTTAAAACAAAATAATTAGTTAATATAAAGTAAAAACATATGGTGTAACAAAGGGGTCAACATGATATAAGTGTCACACCATATGGTGTTTTATTGCCAATATCAATATTGCCTTCTAGTTATTAGCTAGCATACAATGAGCATACCCATTGCAACATGGTAACATATATTTGTATGTTTTAATGAAAAATAATATATTTATATTTGGCATTTTTATGTAAAATGCCTCACATTAAAAGACGACGGGAATGGGAGCGGAAGTCGGGGTGCCAAAAAGATTAGAACAAATTACAAAATAAAAGTCCCCTTGTGACCCTGTTGAGACATTCTGAGATGTCCCTTGTACTTCCTGGTTGAGCCAAGGACCGTTCCTTATATATCTTCCCTAAAAAGCTTAATGATATATAATGATAATTATGTAAACTCTTCTTTGGTTCTGTATTTGGTTTTGTATGGGCCTGCCAACTGAAAGATTCCTGACCACTGACTTGATTAATCTGATGGAATGATAGAATTCAGTGAAAGCATTACAGGTGTAGATGGGAAATGTTAGTGCTTGCATACTGGGAGCTATTTTGTATTTATTTTAATGCATGGCGTATTTAATGTAATGAGACCAACTTTGATGTACCTACTTACTTTCTAATCATTCTGCGTATGTATTATATATAAACGCACATTTATCCCCCCATTACATCTATTTATACATTGATTATACATACAGGCATAGATATATTCTATTTGAAGCAGTTATTGAAAACATTTTAAGATAAACAATAATGCTTCCAAGAATAGATTGACATGGTAAAAAAAAACTGTACCTTTTCCAACCTATACTTATCAATACAAAAATGATTGGTCTCACGCTTCTGAATGTAACATGTAATAAGTGATCCGTGTTGTCGTCGTGTTGCGTGTCGTACCTGTTTCCTTTAGTGGCGTGTTGCGGGTGCTCAGCTGAGGTGGTATGCATGAATTCCTGGATAATAGCATCAAGGAGCTTCTGGGCGCTATGCTTGACTAGCGACGCCCGGTCTGACTCTGTCTCTGAAGCAGCTCTGGAGAGACACACAATTAAAATGATCTGACTGTTTATGAACCGGTTCCATAGTTATCTATACATGCATCTATGAAGGGAAAGCCACGTTTAAAGACCATTAAATACTTCAAATTTCTTTTTTTCATATATACTGTAATATAGATATTAATTATATTAGGGTTAGTATATTAAATATAATAGTATATCTAATATTATAATATACATGGTATATAAATTTTTTATATACAGTATATTCTGATCGAATCACAATCAAGATGAATTGTTTCCAGATTTGTATGGTTTCGAGATTGTGTTAAAAATGTGTTTTTGGGTATAATAATGGTATGAAGTGTGCATGATGAATAGACCCATTTCACGGAGGCATCATCATAGGAAAGGACATCTCTGTGTAAAGAGTCTACAGTTTGATGCGTATCCCTAAAAGAGTTGTTACCTGAGTCTACACTTTGATGCGTATCCCTAAAAGAGTTGTTACCTGGGCGGTGCAGCGTGCAGGGTGGGCTTCTGAATGCTGACCAGGGCATAAGCAAGCAGGACAGTAGACAGCTTCAGTATAACCATCGTCCCTCTGAATAAAAACACCACAAACACTGCAAACTAAACATTTAGGCTCATGGAATACATATAAAACAACAATAGAAAATTATAAAAATGCTTTCTATACTTTAGCATAAGTACGAGTGCTAAGGCAACAACAGTAAGTAGATCGATCGATCAAAGCAGGCATCTTCAAATCTGATAGCTCTGTAGTTGCCTGTTAAAGACATTAGTTGTGTAAGAGGAGACTTCTTTTTCATTTTGTCCACCAAAAAGGAAAACCAATTACTACTTCCTACTAAATAACATTAAAATAGCAAAGGGTAAGCAGAAAAAACTGATTACAGTAAAAAAATAATACTTACCTTGAATTATATTTGTGTAGAATAGTAAAATTGTATTTATTTAACTAATGGTCCCTTTGAAATATGTTGCATAGTAGCACAAGAGAGTGTTGTATATATACCTCCATGGGTTTATGAATGAGTGGGTGCTTGGGCTTTTGGCCAATCAAGTGCTTTCTTTCATAAACCAATCAAAACATAGTTACAACTTACAACCAATTACAAAATATTGGTTACATTGCATTGCTTTGAGGTTTGGGTTTGGTGTTTGTATTAATATAATTTATATATAATGTATGC